>JAOWBH010140222.1:0-13574 GCA_028566215.1 Silene coronaria | reverse complement strand
TTAGGAGTTTGCTTTATGTTTCAGAACCCTTTAATAATGTATTAGTTTGGTTTTCGGTTTTAGTATCGATCCGGATTTTGGTCAGGTGTTTCCGCCACCTCGACCTATTTATTGGAGTTATACGCTTATACTCTGATTATTATTTATCTATTTTATTATTTCTCCTATTATTTTATCCGGGTTGTTACATGTATGGCCTGATTTTGAAATGGAGGATTACTGGTTTATGGTAATATAGTGGGTTTTGTGGTAATAATGTGTGATTTTGTGAAGTGAGATATTATTTTGTTTGATTGATTCGCATTATAAATTAAGTGGTGTTGCATTTTATAGGTGAAGTCGGTGTAAGACTCTAAAACAGTGATGGATGATATGTGAACATCAAGAGTTCATTCTTCTAATTACTTCTTAGCTTATCTAAGTTCAGGTACATTTTCATTATCATATCCTCTCTATTCGAGTTATATCCACAGGTTTGTTCAGTACATGTGACGTTTATGAATTACCCATCGATATGGAATTGGCTTGAATAGAACATATCCTAATGACAATAACTTTTTTCCAAAGGTTGATAACTTGGTTATTATTAGTGAATTATTCATGAGTTTCATAACCCTTGTTGTAGTATAAATTATATGTGGTTCTATTTAATGTTCTTATTAGTCATTATTTTATTTTCTAAACTTTTCTACTGCATATTTAATTATTTATATATGGTTTAGTTGTTTTAGAGTTGTTGAAATTAAGACTTATCATATGTTACTAAGCATAGCTATGGTATAAGTATCTTGTTTTTCTTGAGCTTTTATGTGTCCCTACATGCTATCTTCCCATTGTTATGTGTGTACTAGTCTCATAACTTTCGTGCTTATATGTATCCTACGACTATTTGAATGTTATTTGGAAATGGGTGACTCGTGGGCATTGGGAGTTGCAGGATGCGTGTTATTTTTTCCAGGGACCATTCTTCCATCTGGTTATCTATCTTGTAATTATCTTGCCTTGATGAACTAGAGTGCGCTCAATGTGAGACCTTATGATTCCCATTATCTTAATTTGCGTGAGGCATATGGGCAGTGTTGAGATGACCATCTAGGACAACAGGACAGTGTCCACATTTTATGTGAGAGGGGAAATAATTGAAATTTGTAATGGTTTGGTACTAGCCCCCTAAAATTCATATGAATTCTACAATTGTCTAAAAAATTTTAGTTTATAATAGCTATGTAGAGCTAAAAAGAACATGAGTTGCTCCTCAGCGAGCCATATGCATTCTGCAAGCAGATAATAGTTGGCATGATGTGTCTATTCCTATCTTCAAGCATTCTTAGTTTTTGCTCTCGTCAGCTCAGGTTGATGATAAGAAAGATAAGACAAATCAATAACTAGCAGCGAAGATGAAAATTGACTCAGAGTCCGAACAGAAAGAGAAGGCATTTCAATTAAGAAGGTTGGAGTTATTTTCTCTCCTCTTCGTAGTATTATTTCTACCTTTGTGTAGGTATACTTAGTAGTTCCCATTTCGCTGAATTGCCTTTTTATGTACTTTTAGCTCGAGGGAACGAAAATTGCTAAGTCGACGAAGGTGTACAATAGGTCTGATGTTGTGGAGGTATTGGTTTTTACTTGCTTAAATTTAGACCAAAGTTGTGTAAATACGTATGTTATTTTGTTTAATTTATTTGCTTAAAGTTAATGTTGATGTTGATTAACGATTTTAGCCGTGGGACGCAACTGCAACAGACCACAAGCTTTTAGTATAGAATAATATCTAGCCAAATGTGACTAAGACCTCTAATTGCTAACAATTGTAAATATGAGTTCTTTTAGTCAGGCTTCTGTTGTTTAAACGAGTGTGTCTCTTATTGGATTGGACTAAAGAACGTAGCTGCATAACCAAAAAACAAGCGCATAAGATGCCTTGGTGGGACAATATATGATGGTTGGAAAGAAGATTGATATAGTAGAATGCAATTTCCACAAACTCGCATATGAGATAGTTATGCATATTGTTTATTTACTCCTCACCAACTCACTTCCTGCCAGAGTCCTTGGACTTTGTATTTCCGCCAGCTGATGAATTAATCAACTAGCATCTTAGTAATTTTGTGTGAGTTTTGATTTTAATTTATGTGCTGGGTTTTTAAAATAGATAGCATTTAATCAATGTGGTTAACGTGTGGTGTAGTGTCTTAGTGGATTGTTAGAAATTGGTGCAAGGCAAGGATGGCTGAAGAAGGTTGGGATTGTTCTAAAAAAAGCAGATAGTTTGTGAAAGGATTACTATTATCAGACATGGTTGTGGGGAGTACTTTTTTTGTTACATATTGGAGCTTTTATTATAAGTTTTTTAATGATTTGGGTATCTGAATATTTTTTGTTCGTTAGTGATACGTATAATAAGACCCTAACTTGCCTAAGCGCTCCTTCACTGCTTACTTCCTTTTCTTGTAATTATCGGCGACAGTTTCAATTCAGTACTATATCTCTATCTATGTGCCTAAGATGTGTTTTTAATCATCAGTTTGTAATTGGCAACTGTAAGGAGGATTTCAGGATAACGTACAAGGAAAAGCATCCTGATTCCAAGGGTATTAAGGATCTTGCTAAGGATGCTGAAGCTAAGTGGATGGCCATGAGTTGACTGATGAGGTTTCTTCTCATCCCGACCTATGCACCCTTTGCAATTTCTGTAGCTATTAATTTAGTTGATTTGCAATGTTGGATTTAACTATTGTGATTTACTGTGCAAGCAGGCAAAGATGTCTTGTATGGACAGAGCAGCACAACTGAAGGTGGAGCATGAGAAAGCCATGGAGGAGTATAATGCTCAGAAAGGTATGCAGATAGTTTCGGCTTGCCTATGAATATGATATGTTTTTTTTTACTGAACTAAACCCGGTGTATTTAGTGTCCCACCCAAACTCTTTGTTCATTGATTAGGAAACTGCTGATGTGGAAGCCGATAAATTGCGTGATAAAGATGCATAGGTCTTTGGACAGGGAACCTGAAAAATGTCAAATTAAAAGTATTTTTAGATTATCAGGAGTTGTAAATTTTGGCTCTTAACTCTGGGTAGAAAAATTTTGCAATAGTTGTTGACTCGACACTCAGCTTACTCTTCGCAAGCATATTATCAGTATAGAGTCCTTACTTGGCCAAATGTTTGACACTACCTCTTTTAGTTTGTAAGTCGTATTATTCTATATTGCTAGAACAACTTTTACGTTACATTCTAGATCTGATTAGCCACTTTCGATGGTTGTTTGTACTTTGAATGGTGCTTCTTACTTGTATTGCTTTGCTTGACATGGTGTTAAAGAAAAAAAAAACTCTTGTTTGGATTTTCCCAATAGTAGTCTGAGGGTTGTAGTGTTGTATTTGCCTTCATCATCTGTTTCTGAACATGTATAGGCTGGCGGTTAATCTTTTGGCTTTTGATTGCTTAAATTACGAAGCTATTAATGATTTTAAAGAGCGGGAGTGCAACTAAAGAGAGCTTGAATGAGAGTTCAGCAAATGCGTTAGAGCATCCACATTGAAGAGGATGTCCTCTTCCTCTTATTTCTTTTCTTTCCTTCTATTTTTTTGACATCTCACCTTATCTTTCATCGAATTCATTTTCCACTATTTTCATCCTCGTCCTACTTTTTTTTCTATTTTTTTGTCCACATTGAAGAGTTTCCTCTCTACTTCCTCTTTCATATTTTGAATATTTTGTAACTATTGTTATAATGAAAATTATATAAAATAATATATAAATGCAATAATCTCATAGGGAAGTGGGCAATTGAGCCTATGTTGTACTTCCTCTAAAAATAGAGGAAGTCAACCTCTTCCTCCTTCTAAGAGAATGTGAAAATTAATCTCACTTTAAAGAGGACATCCTCTAAGAGGAGAGAGGGTGCTAAGAGGATGCACCATCCTCTTCAATGTGGGTGCTCTTATGGTCATTGGTAAGCTATGGTGATGGACATGAGTAGAATTCGAAATCATGTTCAACACATCAAAGGGAACTGCCTTGCTTTCTTGTAGGTCGTTAACGTCAAAAGTGAGTGTATGGCACATTGGCACATAGGCTTGACAATTTAAGATCATACCACTTCTTAGTTAAAGAATAGTCCTTTATTTCTACAGTCAAAATTTTTAGCACATAAGCCATAGACTCCATGCATCGATGGTTTACAACAGTTTCTTACATTTGATAGGATAAAAATCTCTTTATTTCAATGAATTAGCAATGAAGTAGGTCAGCGAGGCAACTTTGGGGTAGACGATGATAGAGATAGTGGTTGGATTAACATTGGGTAACGCTAAGAAAATGAATGAAGGATCCAAATTCCCTAAAGTTTTCAATGGTTGCTTACATGCTTTTTTATGGTTCCGAGCCGAGCGAGAGGTATTGATGCTGGCTTAATTTTTATACGATGTTTATTATTAGTAAATTATAGCACCTTCAGCCCTTCAGGCCACCACTCTATCCTCCAGGCCACCACTATATCCAGTTATATTGATTATTGGCACGGTCTATGCTTTAGCAGCACTTGCTATTTTTCGACAATTGGTCTCTCATTTCTCTTATTAGTTGGCAATTAGTCATCCTGTTTTTAAGAAATATCGCCAATTGCATAATAATTACTATGCTCTCTCCGCTATATACTGGACCATTTCCATTTCTGTTAGTATAATTCTAATTTACTTGGGCTTAACATTTTACCTAAAAGGTGCTTTAAATTTTTAAATAAATGACTTTCTTACGCGGCTTTTTTTACATGTATGTCTTGCATGTAGTATAGTATGTAATAACTACTATGGTCTATACACGTTTCTAGCCAGGTGAAGTAATTTCAGTTAATGGATTCCCTCTAATGAGGTCGGTTGAACGATTAGCCAAAATTGGGGCGCCGCGCAATATGTTGGATCATTTCCATTTCTGTTAATATTATTGTGATTTACTTAAGGCGTAGCATTTTACCTAGGGCTGTTAATGTGACTCCTATCCATTTAGCCTGCCCATGTTCCGTTCAATAAAAACAACCATGGAGAAATTTAAATTTTTTTATGTTTTAGTCCTACGTCGCACACTATGTTATTCTTCAAAGTTTTTTTTATTATGCTTTTGCTTTTTGTTTCCTTTGTACAAAGGAATAAAAAAACATTGCTCTTTGGTTCTGGATTGTGTTGGATAAAAGCATAATGGCTCACTAAAGCGGTGGGGTTTCGTTTATTGTAAAATAGTAGTCCTCTGATAGAATTGTTGACGTAATTTTCATTTTGGGTCATTTAGAAACAACCTTTTCGTGTTGCTAACGCATGGGTAAGATTGCATACATCCGACTCCCTACCTTGCAATTTACAAGAGTTTTATATTCTTTTGCTTTTTCTTTCATCTTCTTGCTCTAATTTGACATTGTTTAAAGAAAACGAGAGGTGGGCGTCAAGTGTCTAATGTCATATCGGGCACGCGACAAGATGGCTAATTGATGTATCAAGTATCAACTTAACATAGAGTAGTTCTTTCCTTAGTCCTCACCTCCCCGATCCTTTATTTACTGGAATTTTAAATTTTTCTTTTTTTTTTCTATTCTTGTTTTCCACCATTTCCCATATACTAGGCTGAGGTGGTGTAGGTTTGCCGTGGGCCTGGATACTCTGGAATTTTTGGGGCCTTTGTGACAAGTATTGCTACTAGTTTTTAGTCTTGAGATTGAGGACTTCTTTTGCGGTTCTTTCCTTCTTTGAGTTTGCAATTGAAATCCACTTTGTATGTTTCTATTTGGTTTATTTGGGATGGAACTTGGAATAAAGCACAACGGCTCATTAAGCTTGTTGCTCTTTATTTAATTTTGAAGTAATTTAGTGTCATTTGGAAACATCCTCCTTATGGCTAACACAAGGACAAGGTTGTTCACATCTAACCCCCTACTTACAATTACAGGAGCCGGAGGCACTGAGGTGATTTTGTTGTAGTAGTCTTTGGGACCCCAAATCTTGACCAGTTACTTCAGCCTTACCTTTGTAACCTTGTGTTAATACATGATATAAAATGTGAGAGTAATCTCAATGTCATGTATGTAAATTGTAACCTAACAACTTGCAGCTTACGAGGTTTGAATTTCAAAAACATTGACCAAAATCAAATGCTTTAGGCCTTAGCTCTTTCTTGAAATCCAAAACTTGAGTTGATTTTCCATGTTAGTAACGTGTGTCTACATACCCCATTTGTCAATCCAACTTGCATCATTCTGTTTCTAGAATGCAACTGAGGACAAACATCAGAAAAATATGGACATGGCTTTGTTTAACAGAAAATAGTGTAGCAGCCTGGAATTCGCTGTGTTGCAGGAGTATTTTGGCAACATGATGTAGTATGAATGAGCACAAAGTTATGATCCTGGTTTGTTACAGGTGATGGAGATTCGAGATTTTGCTGGTGAAGAGATTGAAATAAAGAAGGTCATTGATTCCAGTTGTATGGGAGCGGCAGGGCCATCGTCTGCAGTATATGCTATACTAGAACAAATTAAGAAAAAACCAAAGCCCAATATTCTTGATAAGACGAAAAAGGACTTGGGAGAATTCGAAGAAGAAAATAAATGTTTAGAGGACGAGTTGGATGCATACAAAAAGAGTTCAAATCAGTATTTAGATAAGGTTTCGTTTCTGAATAGGGCAGATTACAGGGAATATGAAAGGGAGAGAGATGCACGGCTTGCACAACAGGCAAAGAGAAGACTGGGAGAGGATCCGTAGACAAGTAAGATGCGAGGGAGTTTGCAGGTGGCAGTCGCCCCCGTTGACAAATAAAAAACATGATCTTTAGTGGAAATTATTGATTTTTCTCCAAATTTTCTTTGTGCATAATTAATTCGTCCTCACAAAAGATTTACAATCTATGTTAACGTCATGATCATTTTATCAACAGTGAGGGAATAGAACGATGGATGCATAGTTGCATACCTAAAGACCTGTAACATCATGCTAAGTTGTTGCTATTATTATTTTTTACCTATTTTTGGGTTTTGGTCAACTTTTGAAGGTAACAATGAAAAGGTGATGTGTTTTAACTGGGTGAAACGAGGTGAAATAGGGTAGATTCTGACTCCTGTTATAACACTCTCGTTTATCTGAAGGCTTACTCCCTTCACCTTTTACAAGAGTCTTAACTCCCTAATCTAATGTGTTTTTTTTTCAAAATTCATATAAAGAAAAAAAATTAAGATGACAATAACATTGTAAAAATGCTCCTCTACAAATGTTGATTACTATTAAATGTATTTGCATGTACTACTTTTTCATGGCAATCCAAATCCGTCACTCCCACTACTTTTTTGAGATAATTTTAAATTAATAAAAATATTAAGAAATCTAAAACAAAATAAAAAAAAAATTACGAAGAAGACGACAAAAGTTTTTTTATACAAAAAATTAACAATATGAGGCGTCGAACACATGACTTCTCATCAAACATTTGTTGTCAATTAACACCAATCTATCAATAACACTTTAATACTTCCTTACAAAACACTTTTTTAGTTGAAAATTTTTACCGACCTAACCCGGACCATGGCCCAACTTGGCCCAACGATAGCTACGTCGGTGATTTGGTGGTTAACTTGGGTCATATATCAAGATTAGGAACTCACTTAAAGCCACAAAATTTCATGTTCATATATAATACTATATTAACATCATTTTATGCTATATACTCCACTTAATTAATAAATACAATTTGTTGTATACATAAAACTCCACGAACACTTAAATTGATTGGTAATAGGATATTCTTACTTAATCATTGGTCTCAGCTTTCAAGTTTCACTTATGGGCAGCTATTTGGGATGACAATCCATCGAGTTGGGTCTAATTTTGTGGAATTCAACCCCAATCCACTTACTCGTTGTATCACCGATCCAAATCAAAAACTTTGCAATCCATATTCGATCCAATATATATATAGAGTCGAGATCTTGTACGAACTAAAGTACGGTGCGAACCGTACGAACTAAACAAAGACCCTTAGATTAAACTAGTCAACGACCCACAATAAAAAATCTCACAAACCCAACCCCCTGACAATTATTCACCCCCATCTTCTTCCATCCCCTTCCACCTCTCTTAAACCCCACTCTCTGACGCTGACCCTACCCACGAAACTCCGACGCCGGCCACTAGCTCAACCCCGATGTCAGACGACTTGTTCTTCGTGCATCCTCCACGTCGGTGCTCTGGCCACCATTTCCCTTCTTCGGCTACTCATTTCCTCTCCGACGGGTTAGTTATTTTAAACTCCTAAATTGTGATTTTAATTATAGATCTATTGAAAATGAAGTAGAAATTTGGATAGACAATTGTAATAATGCCGACGGGGAACTTGAGGCGGAAGCGGCCGCGACGGCAGTAGAAGATGTGATTGATGAAAAATAGAAGGTACTGAAGGAGAAGTTGCCTCTGATTGGAGCTGTGGCAATTGACGTTGTCATTTTGGCTGGAGGTGTTATATGCTAATATGCTATGTTAGGCATACCATGAATTAATCTCAAGTGTGTTGGTGGTAATGGTGGCCAAGTACGTGGTCATATTTTGATCTTTAGATCGTGGATACACAAAATAACAGCACGAACACACGTGGTATTACTACTGGATATACATATTTATTTGTGTATCTAGTATAATACCATGTGTATCCAGTAGTAATACCATGTGTATTTGTTGTATATGGTACTTTTTAAGACGACTTCCATGGTTTATTTCTCGCCCTGTGAATAGATAAACGTACTATGGTGAAATAATTACGAAGAAAAAAAAGGTATGTACTAATGTCTATGGAGCTTTGGAAAAGTTGAATCATGATAGTATATATGGATTTGGTTTACTGGTGTTTGTTCATTTAGGTTTTGTGGTATTTGCTTATTTATATGGCATTGTGATAACTTTGCTTAACTATTTGGAAGTTTTGATCTTACAAGAGAGTATCATCTTTTTAAATTGTTCTCGTTATCGAGTTGTAGTAAGAAATCAGACAATGCTTTGATGTGTGCATGTTTGAATTTATAGTAATGTTGAGGCTTTGTAGCTGGCATAAATTGATTTCGAGATATCTGAAGGCGAATATAAAAATACCAGAGCTCCATATGAAAGACTTCTTAATCGAACACAGCACTCAATGGTGTGAATTAGCTACGCAGAGTTTGAAGCTACTGCTATGGAAGATAATGGGGCCCGGACATGGCAGGTGATGAAATTCAAGAAATGTTGTGCGAGAAAAAGAAATTGTGTGCACAGCATGCTAGACGTAAGTAATCGTTATCTCTTAAATGGTTTTGTGCTCGTTATCTCTTCTGTTGTGTAGGTAAACCTTGGTTGATAATGTCATTAATTAACTTTATAGCATGCTTTAGGAAGTCTATATTAAAGGTCATTACTCATTTGATGCAGTTGGTGTAGGCTACAATATGTCTTATAAAATTTCTCAAGTGTGAACTACTCGCATGGTTATAAACGTGCAATGGTTCTAAATGTGTAGTTAGACATTTTGGCATGTAAAAGATTGAGGGATATCTCATTGTGGAATAGTATATTGATGCTCCTTTATCCCTCGATTTTATGTTCACATTTTATCATAAAATTACTATTTAATGATAAAAAGTTATAGCCACTTTAAAGGAAGAAGTCTGTGGTTTTGTAACTGTCGGTATGATTATAGTTAAAGGTGTGTGGTGGTGATGGTAATGTGCGTCTAGGTGATCAGCCATGGTAACAGTCAGAATAGCATTTGTGGCAACATTATGTTGCAGTCGTATAGGGAATGAAAAGGTGTTAGCTCTAAAACTGCTTAAGAACCACATCAAAAACGATAGCTAAAGCTTCCGGTTATAATTATACCAAAGCTCACAATCTTCAGTGACCCCAGCTTTCAGATCAGGTCATCAACTCTGACTATGATTCCAGCTTTGATGATTCTACTAATCATAGCCTGCCTAGCATCATTTATCCGGTTAAGAGATCAAGTTCAAGTGGGGCCACTGATATAAGTATATAAGGCAAAATGAGCCATCTTTGTTACAACAAAGACGATATTTATTCTAAGCAAATTGTGATTCGGTTTGTGCTCCAGCTTTTGGTCTACATTGTGGAATGTACACGTTAAGTCATTTTTATCAATGCTCTCTTCAGGTTTCATACAATGATTCATTCTGATGTAAAAACAACTCTTTATTGTTTGGCCTTGGTTTCTCATTCTTTATATCGTGCCATGTATAGTTGTATACTACTGAGATAAATGATCAAACGCGAATGGTGAACCCCAACCAAGGGGAACGGGATCAAACGCGGGGGGCGAACATCCTAAAATTAGGAACGGGAAAGGGTTTAGGGTTAGATTAGGCAGAGCGGCCGCCTAATCTAACGCTAAACTCTTTCCCTTATTATTATATGGGGGTGGAAACCATAAACTGAGCCCTAAAAAGAGGAGAGTGAACCCCAACAGAGGGAAATGGGATCAAACGCGGGGTATCTTTTACATTGCTAGATACACTCCTTTAAATTACTAGATATACTCCTTTACATTGCTAGATACACTCCTTTAAATTGCTAGATACACTCATTTACCTTGCTAGATACATCCTTTAAATTACTAGATATACTCCTTTACATTGCTAGATACACTCCTTTAAATTGCTAGATACACTCATTTACTTTGCTAGATACATCCTTTAAATTACTAGATACACTCCTTTACATTGCTAGATACACTCCTTTAAATTGCTAGATAAACTCATTTACCTTGCTAGATACACTCTTTTAAATTGCTACGTACACTCTTTTACCTTCCTAGATACACTCATTTACATTGCTAGATACACTCCATTAAATTGTTAGATACACTCTTTTATGCAGGAGCCGGGTATCTTAAATTAGGACGAGATAGGGCTTAGGGTTGGATTAGGCGACCTGCTATAGCGGAGCCGCTTAATCCAACCCTAAACCCTTCCCTTTATTATTATAAGGGGTGGTGCAAAATCATTAACTGAGCCCTAAAAAGAACCGAGTGGAACGAGATCAAACGCGGGGCCGGTTATCCTAATATTAGGACAGGAAAGGGTTTAGGGTTGGATTAAGCGGCCCGCTACCGCAAAGCCGCCTAATCCAACCCTAAAACCTTTCTCGTATTATTATATGGGGGTGGAAATTATAAACTGAGCCCTAAAAAGAGGAGGGTGAACCCCAACCGAGGGGAACAAGATCAAACGTGGGGTATCATTTACATTGCTAGATACACTTCGTTAAATTGCTAGATACACTCCTTTAAATTGCTAGAAACACTCCTTTAAATTGCTATATACACTCATTTATATTGTTAGATACACTCATTTAAATTGCTAGATACACTCCTTTAAATTGTTAGATACACTCATTTACATTGCTAGATACACTCCTTTAAATTGTTAGATACACTCCTTTACGTAGGGGCCGGGTATCCTAAAATTAGGACGGGAAATGGATTAGGGTTGGATCAGGCGGCCCGCTAACCCTTTCCCTTATTATTATAAAGGGGGTGCAAAACCATAAACTGAGCCCTGAAAAGAGGAGGGTGAACCCTAACCGAGGGGAACGGGATCAAACGCAGGGTATCCTTTACATTGCTCGATACACTCCTTTAAATTGCTAGAAACACATTGCATGGTGGTTCAATTGTTGGTATAGTTCATATGATATGGAAACAGTGATTTCGCAAACCTAGCCAATAAAGGGATTTCGCATGATGATTCAATTGTTGATAAAAAATTTACATGGCATTTAATTAAATGAGAATAATATAATTAAATTGGATTAAATAAATAAATATTACCCTTATCTTATACATATAGTATCTTTTTACCGGAAAATGAAGAGAGAATTCTACTTAAAAGAAAGGGAAACTCCTCTTAGGCATGTGAACTCGTAAAGTCCATCTATTTGATCAGTGATTGGTTAACCGGGAACCGCTTAAGCTAAAATGATCTTAGATGTACCTTTAAGTAGGCACAAATTCTTGTTTTTACGGAAGTCTCCGTCTAAAATTTAATATGGGTTAAATATGTTAGACGAGGTAAAAGTAAACTGTATAGAGAGTAGAGACTAATCAAATATATGTCTCATCCGTACAAATGAGATATTATCTAACCTGTATTAATCTTAAAGTAGATATATTGGTCTTAACAAAAACTAATTGCTGGCTAAGAGCACAAATGGATTTAAGACAAGTAGCACACTTAAGATATATAGTACCCTACTTAATACAATGAATTGGCCTAGATAAGTGGATAATGAGCTAATGTACATCCAAATCTAGTTCAGTTCACTCAAACCTAAATATTAGTTTTATTTTTCTAAATTAACAGAAAATGATGATTGCCCATCATCACTTACTTTAGTCGAAATAATTAATGACTTAATTTTGGTCGACAATGTTTTGATTTTCAATAGTTATTTTGTCTAGTTTTAATTATAGCTACAAAACACAAAGTCTATGGAAAAATGGAAAGTTACCTTACGTGAATTCAGACTTTTTTAAGGTTGTAATGAGTTTCATAAGATTGTCACATGTACTGATGTACACAATTTATGTCAAAATAAACTTAGATAAATTACGGGTTAAAAATGATATTTTTAGTTGTAAAAAATTACGACATTAGTCGAGGATGTCGTCGTAAAATTGAACATCACGACAGTGCAGTAGTGATAGTTGTCATGAAATTATAATATCGGAGTAGTTGAGGTCTGGACGTGTGGTGACTACCGAGTACGGACTAGTCGGATACACAAATCAGTACATCCAGATAGTCAGATACACAAGTCAATTTGTGCATCTATAGCGTTGTAGTATTGTGTGTATCCGCAAACTACCAACCACCCATTGAGCCTCCACTACTCACCACTCGCCTGGCCGTCATTCACTATCATCCCCATGGGCACAACTACACTTTCGACCCCTCGCCCGACGACCACCACGACGACTCATTCTTCAAGGCCTTCAAGCATCCGAAAACATCGACTGCTACCACTACACTGACCACCATTATCACCACCATCCCCACAATGACCACATCAATTGCGCCCCTACTACTACCACTCATCCCACCTCCATACATCACCACCATTGTTGGCGGCGGCCGACCAGACTATCGCCGCGACTTTTTCGACAATGTACTCAGGTCCGCAACACCGGACACACTTCCACCTTAGCACCACCTCAAGTTCATCCCCACGACTACCACCCAACAACATCATCTCTCCACCACATCCCCAAACTCCGTCAAATATCAACCGCACCGCCTTAAATCCCATTCTACTAAGCCTCACACCACCAGTGGCGCCCTAACTCCGGCGACATCTGGGTGGTGGAGGATGAAAGCTTCAAAGGAGTAACGAAATGGGAAGTTAATGAGAGAGGTTCGAACTCCGGCAAACCGGTGAGGGTTGTCGGAACTCTAACGTCGGCAGCATTAGATGGCGAGTTGGTCTCGCTGGAGTGGCGGCGGTCGTCGGCAGAGTAGGTTGCGGGGGAGAGGAGGAGATTGATTGGAATGGG
>JAOWBH010140211.1:0-13575 GCA_028566215.1 Silene coronaria | reverse complement strand
TAAAAAATATTAAAATAATATTTATTATATTTATTATTTCAAATATAATATAAAAATATTAATATTTTAATAATATTTTAAATTTATCATTGACCCATCGGGTCGAACGGGTCGGGTCGGGTTTCGACCCTAAAATAACGGGTCATTTCGGGTTGCGGGTCAAGATTTGCGGGTCCTTAACCCTAAAAAACCGGGCCGGGTTTACGGGTCAGGTCGTGTTTTGACATGTCTAGTCACTAGCATCCAAAGAGAAGGCCCACATGTTTGGATAACTTCGCAAGTATACATTGAAGTTAATTAACTAACCATTCCACAAAATAAGGAGGATTTCCATTGTTTCCAATGAAGCCAAATACTTCATAAGCAAAATGACTCACTCAAATGGTTGTGTTTCTCTTTACTGTGGAGCATCGGTCATTTGATGCAATTTTCATCATGGGTCATCCGGAAACAACTTCTTCGTTTTTACAAGGGTAAGAATAGGTACATCCGAACCCCTCCACCTTACCCCTATAAGAAGCCTTGCAGAGCCCTTGAGGCATTAGGGTAATAGTATTGTTAATGTCCCAATATTTAAAAATGTAATGAGTGAATCTATTACATGTCTCCCCTTATTAGTTTTAATGCAGTATTATTTTAGGAATTATGGAGTTCTCAAATCTCACCCCGATATGCCAGACTATTAACTTAGAAAACATCATCCCCAAACAACTAAAAGACAAGCAAGTATTGGGATTGGTAAAAAGGACTTACAACAAGCTGCTTCTGACTATTCGTCCGATGAATCACCACGTGAGACAAGTAGGTATAAGGATAATTATTAATAAAGAAACTGTCAACAGCCTTACTGACACCGCTTCCAGGACGTACAGGGATACCACGAAGTAATACTGTAAATTGATGCGGCTGAGGCTTTGATGAATAAAAATATGCAACCCTCTTTGAACAAATATAATCATATTCCTACAAATCATTAATAAACATATTTTATGTCGAGAAAAATACAACCTGTTTGAACACGTAACAAACATAATGTTTCATATGGAATGAACCTTTGTTGAAGACATCATATTATGACATGTTCACCACGTGTGTGATATCTCACATTAATTAGAGAGAAGAGAGTTATCGACTATATAATTCAAGGAGCTACTTTTCGTATTGCCATTGGTTTTAGAATGGAGCCCCATTTGGCTTTATGAGGTGGAGTAGTGGACTATCTCCTCCTATATAGGTGCGGTTGAGAATCATTTTAAGAGGAATTTCACAACATATCATGTGTCCGAGATAAGAACATGAAAATGAGTTGGGTTTATTTACAAACAAGAACTGACCACTAACTACCAGATTTCTACTGGCAAAAAGACTAACAAACAGACATGAGCATCACAAGTTGATTGCTTGACTACTTAATCAGTTAATCAAAAGAAATATGTATAGACCCTATTCTAAGCAAGAAAGTATCCATTGGGATAAATTTAACGTAACGTAACCGTAAGATTTATGAGTTTCCCCCAATGGAATCCAAGAATTCTAGTTCAGCTGGATATTTGTATGTCATACACACGAAATTCGAAATAGAACATATACAATGTTTTCTAGAAGTTCTAATATTTCTAAATTCTAACGAAGAAGGCAAGAACCATAGTGCATAATACTTCTAACAGAGATATTGTCATTAAGCGAGGTTTAGTGGTATGAGTTTACTTAAATTGAAGAAAATTCGACGTCAAAGAGGGCAGTGTGAAGGGAAAAAATTCACGTAAAAGATGCAGGTTGATTCTGCTTTTGTCTTACCATTGCCTTTTCTACTGTAATTTTGTTTATTATTCAAACTTTAAATCCTTTCACTTTAATCTCTTCTCTATTTTCTTTCCCAAAATTTTGACACACATTTTCTTTTGGGTTTTTATATATAATTTTATTTATTTCTTAAAATTTCTTCACATAATTGATCAACTTTCTTATAAAAAGTTTCACATTTTATGACTTTCTTATTCTCACTTAATTTATTTTGACTATTCTTTTATCTTGTTGCTCTTTCTGTTTTTTTTTTTGTTTTTTGTTTTTTTTACATCTCTTAATGGATGCAAATGATGATTAGTAGCCAACCCGAATAAGCTTTGACTAAGACTATATAGTATACTGAAGGACAGTGGCAGAAAGAACTTACGTGATAAAGAAGGAAACAGACAAAGCCAGTAACCAAATATACAGCAAAACAGTGCACCCACAACCTGCCACAGAAACCAAGTTCATTACGGAGTACAACTTAATGTGGTCTGTGGTCATACCAAGAAAGGAAGACTTTTTTCCCAGTCAAAAGGAAGACTGTGTTACAGAACGAATCTGCGTACTTCTTATTGAAATAAATAACTCATCAAAAAGTAATTACCATTTTGAACCATTGTTTACATTAGAAATGGTAAACAGATCCAGGGTCGCAGTGGGGATATCATAAATTATGAATGCTGCAACCTGAGTCCCCGAGGCATTTATAGGAAGAAGTACAAAAAGACCTAGAGCCCCAGCAAACAGAAATACTTTCATACTGCAAACACGTGTAGCAATAAATTAGAAACTTCAGGAAAAGAAAGCTCTTCAGATGAAACCTCCATTCGCGACAACTGCTCTTGATTTAATAGTACGGTAAAGAAATTGCCAAAACTGGGGCGACAAGATATTTAATTTCTTTGAATAAATAAGATAATGCCACTAAACTGAAAAGCGTAATAACATGCCCGTTGATAAAACCCAATATCTTTTAAGGCTCTACTAATTGTTCCATAGACACTTTAAAGGACATGAAGCTTAAATTCCAAATCTAACTTTTTTAATCATAAAACAGAAAAGAAAAACACAAATGTAAATCCTTCTCATGAACTAATAGGATAAAAAATAATCAGTTTCCACCTAACATACCTCTCTAGCATTGTGACTTTAAAGGGATTATTAATTTTAACACATTATTTTGACTCTATGGAACAGACATTCATTTTAATAGCAGCCATAAGAAATTTTGTGGCTTACTTACCTGAAGGTGATAATCCGGATAAAAACTACAGCATCCAAGCCTGAAGTAGATAATAACTCCTCCTCCGAAAGTTTCCATGCTGCTCTTACCCAGGTAGTGGAAAATTTAAGATGTTGCAGAAAATAATTACTTCGCTCAAGCCCTTCTGCCGCTAATACGCGTGGAATATACACATAAAAATTTCCTGGCCGATTTCTTAAGATGGGATACAGAGTAAAGTAAAATATACAAAGGGCAGAGTTTATTCCGACAGATGTTAGAAGAGCAGACACAATCATTTCTGAAGGATCTCGTCAAACATCCACAAACAGCCTGCAAAGATGCATTTGAAGTTGTCACTAGGAAAATAGTAGTTAATTTGAGTACAGACTAGCTGAGATTAAGTCTGCGGTAAACAAACTGAAATAGCTCCACCCATGATTCAATAGAAGCAATCAATATATTTCAGAAAATCAGGGTTCATAAAAAGCTCAATACACAGCTTTATATATATTTCAGAGGATGAGGGTAATCTTACACCTTGTAATGATCTCACCAAATCATCGTTATACTACAATTATCAGCTTGCTGACATATTTATTCGGCGACATTACAGTGCATATGATTCTCTAACTAGGAGTTATCCTCAAATCAACTAGTAACACTCTTGTCTAGGTTATTATTATAACTCAAGATAACACATTTGAGCCATTCTATCTCCGGTAGAAGGCATACCTTAAATCTGTTGCTAGTAACCTTCCTTGCCAATTTTCAGAGGCAAAACAAAAAAAAAGGCAATTTTCATCAATCATAGTGCTTTAACACAGTTAACGGTTATCAAATATCAACCTATCACTATAGTCAATTAGTCACCCTCTTCCTCTACGTAATAGCTAATTCGATACTCAGGATGATACGGGGAACTCAGGGTCATTAGGCTCTAATACTATGTGATAAAACCATCTCAACCAAAAGCTTAAGCAGATGACCGAGGACTAATCAATGGTTCTTATACCTAATTATCATTCGGCACATTCATAGTTTCATACTAAAACAAATGCATTTCAATAGTAGTCAACTGAGCAGCACAACTACACAAGCAAAGAAAAACAAAGCCAAACCCAATATTTGAATTTAGTACATAATCAAACCCCGGAAAACGAACAAACCTGAATGTCCGTAATTGACCCTATAAAATGAAGGGTATGTTTGTTTGATGAATTTGGGAGTAATATAAAGAATGTAGCTTGCAAGGATGTTCTATGGCTTTGTTTGTGTTCCCTTTAAAACTATTGAAGTCCAGTCTTTCGGAGATTTTTAAATCAATGATAATGATGCTTATATTGTTTGAAAATTAGTTAGTGTACAAGTATTGTAGCAGAAGCAAGAGGTAGGCATTAAGAAGAGTATAGTACAAGGTTCTGCTTTCAATCCCAATTTGTTTGGATCGATACCAACAACAGGAGGAACTTGTGTTTCTAATCCTGTTTCGAAAAGAACAAAATATACTGTACGAGAATTGTGTTATTCACACAAATTTAACAAACTGTTAATTATAGAGATGCTGTCCATACTGTCCCTTAGTCCTTACCCATGTTTGTTTCGGTCTTCTCCTTCCCCGAACAATAATATCCATTCCCCATTTCTCAACCCTCCTAACCGGTCAAACCACCTTAAACGATTTTCCTTCATCTTATAATCAATCGACACAACACCTACTTTCTCTCAAACAACCTCGTTTCTCAATCCATCATTTATATGGCCACACATCCAGCAAAGCATACGCATTTCAGTTACCCTCGTCTTTTGTATATGTCTCTATTTTACCGCCCAAAACTCGGTACTAGTTACCGTGCATTAGAATTTACCCTTTTAACCTATAAGCCACACCCGGATCACATTCATACTAAAACTAATTAAAAACTCAAATTTGAAGTAGAAATTAAGCTAATTTTCAATACTAAACAAAACCCAATATATTAATTCATCTAACTATGCAAATTATCATATGAACAGAATGAAATTCAGTAAATTAGTAAAAACCCAGAAAAAATCAAACCTGAATTACAGTAATTGAGCCCCAAAAGTGAAGAGCAAGCTTTAATTTGATAGATTTGGAATTAAAGATTGAAGCTTGCAAAGGGTAGCTCATGGTTTTGTCTTTGGTACCCTTAAATTGATTAAATTGATTTGAAGTCAAATGTTATGGGGATTTTTAAATCAATGAAAATGATGTTTATGATTGTTTGAAAATTAGTTATTGCACATGTATTGCAGCCTGCAGGTCGGGTTGGCATTATTAAAATGAGTATATGTGAATACCCGTTCGGATTCTCTCCGTTACTAGAAAAGAACAAAAACGTTTTGCTTGTGACGGACACTATCCGTCACAAGCTTGTAATGGATAATGTTCCTCTCACAATAAGGCAAGTGGGAGGACAAGTGGGGGGAAATGGAGTACCCATTTGTCCTCTCACTTGCCTTATAGTGAGAAGGCAACTATCCGTCACAACTCAAGTGAGAATTTGTATGAAAAGAAATGGACCATTATTTTTAACGGTTCAGATTAAATATTGGGACGATTGAGTGGTTGTAATTATTTCATAAAAGTATTATTTAAATAAATGGAGAGAGAAAATATATTACAATAAAAGTGTATTAGAGAGGTCATGGAGAAAAAGTAACGGAGGTGATCCAAATTGTGTGAATACTCCTTTGTCCTTTGCAATAGGTCTTGCTTAAAGACGGGTACTATCCGTCTCAAGATTAAAATGGATAGTGTTCATCTTAAATGAAAATTTGTGTACACAGTTGTAAGTTGTAAGTTCTAACTTGTAAGTTAAAGAACCTGTTTAACATAGGGATGTCAATAAGGTCGGTAGAGCTTATGGTGTTTGTAGTGCATCGTATTCTCTTTAGTGGTGGAGCCAGAATTTCAAGTTAGTGAGATGAAATTTTTAGTAGGAGTAAACAAGTAATGGTTAGCTAAAATTTTAAAATGATTGGTAGAGCTTTGGCAGGTGATAGAACGAGTCTAGGTATGAGATTTGTGCATGCTACGGGTGGTAGGGCGGAGGTGGATTTTGCATCATACTCAATTCACATCCGCTTGCCTGCCAATTATTTTACTGTTTGGTGAGACATTCTAATGAGTTTTTTGTAGAACAGTAATTGATTTTCTTCGCAAAATTTTTCTACATTGTCATATATTTTATCTTGCATGGAAAAATGATATTGAAACAAAAAACAAATGCCCATTTATTAGTCTTACAGAAAATAACAGTTTAATAGTGACCGAGGGATAATTGCCTAATTGGACTAGAGCCAAAGGTTCAACCTATCAATATAGTCAACTTATTTTTATGTACCAAAAAAATGGTCATATTTTTATTGTAAATTTTATCTTCTTGAACATGGAGTGTGACATGTGAAATAATTTGGGATATTGGATAACTATGATTAAGTCTACTCTCAATTATTATACATAATAATAATACATGTATTATTTAAAGTTCGTTGGTCCAAATAAAATATAACAAGTGGGAAATAAAATTATAAATACAGTGTGTGTGAAAATTGTGTTGATCACATAATTTAACAAGCTGTGGAAATTACATATATCATTTACACCCTTTTGATAAGGGACAAATTCCTAATTAACGGTCCGAAAAGCTCATACGGAAAAAAATTAAGCCCTATACACTGAATTTGGCTATAAAAATAAGGGTTCAATTCTTTGATCAACCAAACGAGCACTATGACTCGAGTCTCGACCTTGTATAACAAATCTGCTAATCCATAAATTTTATGCACAAAAATAAACATATACTGTGTTCCTTTTTATGAGCATGGCTGTGAATAAACCCCTTCATCAATCACTCAAAGCACATAGGCAATGCCGATCTGCATTGCTTCATAAAATGACTTCACGGGCTCACGACATGCTTCCATTTTGAGGCAAACCTTGAGAATATATGCTCATAAGCAGGCAGCGACGGAGCAAAGGGGGTTAGTAGGGGATGCTGCCCGGGGCCCACTCGACTTTGAATTAATACTATTTGTGTCTTGTCGGAATCACAAAATGAGGCTTGTCAGAGTAGTCTTCTTGCCTTCTCAGTTTTCAGCCCTAGAACTCAAACCTCACAACTTTTGCCCCCCAAATATTGTTTTCTGGGCTGATCGTAATTTAAACAGGGTTCAAACGGTGAGAGGAGCGCTTCTGTAAGGTCTTCGGAGTGATTTGGAACTCTCAGACCATCGGTGTTTGATAACTGATCAGGCGATAAAGCAGGATCCTTGTAGGCAGTAATCAGCTGATCAAAGAACTGGGGCATTTCATGATCATTTGCATCTTTGCTGTCCCTCTTTATCAAACTCTGAGAAAATGTAGTAAACTCGATTAATTCAAAGTATGAAAATAGAAAGACCAAAGAAATGTTCAAAAAATTTCACTTGATCAAAAGCCAGATAGGGCCAAAAGCAACTTCACGATCATTTTAACTAAAACTACAACGAAAATTTGTCGGAGATACGTTCATTGTAAAACACGGCAGATGTTTCTTCCTTATTTAAAACATGGGATTGCCTATACTTTCGTGCATGCGTGCATGCGTGGGCTCAATGTAAAGCATAATTGTGCAACATAAACCATTTCCTGATGAAGCCACAGTAAACTGCATCAACCAAGGTTATTCCACAAAATAAGAAGCAAAGATGGTTCACAATTTGATTTATTCCATATAAAAATTGGCTTTAATGGAAGTGGAAAATCAGCTATAGTCGGGTCAGTTCAAAACAATAATCTGCTGAAACTAACATGGTGCAATACAGGCACATGGACAGCATACCTCAACAGAATAGGCGACAAAATTTGGTAGGAAGCGTTTCCTGCAGTACTCATTAAACAGAAGCGTCATCATTGGAAGAGGGATCATAAATGTGGATCCCATCCGAAGCTTCTTCAGAGTAAAGATGCCTAAAGCAATTGCTTGCATCAGTAACAGAGAGAATATCATGGAATTGTGAACAATAGGCCAAAACTTCCCAGCAGTTCAAACTTTGGTGAATATACATTTATAAACTGCATCAGTGTTTAAACAGTGTAACTAACAGCGTAAGACAAAAAAAAGAACATTTATAACACCTACCAACAACAAGAACAACAACATTACCCACAACATCAAGGCTCTCACCTGGAGGATTAAGGGAGGGTGAGAGCCAAACCATCGAACCTTTTTCACAAGTATTATATGAACAAAAGAGATCAAAAAACCGCCACTTAGTGTGGCTGCTCAGCTGTGTAATGTTTTTATATTGTAAAAAGGGAAAATTATCAATAAAATTCATCAGAAACATCACGCCTTGTGCTGTGGGTTTATGTAGAAAACAGCCATGGTTAATGAAGTGCTAGCAAATTGCACCACTTCACAAAGAGTCACTGCAAATTTCTTGTCCCTATGTCATTATATATTAAATGTGAAAAAAGCGCCCGACAATGATTACTAAGGTGATAAATAAACTCCTCCGGTTAGGATCGCAGTTAAAGTGGTAACAGTGGAAGTGTAGGTTCCAACATGGTAAGTATCCCACACTCCAATCAAATTCTGAAGTCCTCAGGCTCTATTTTACTCTACTATACACCATCTCTCTCACTAATGTCTCCCCCACTTCTATTTTCCCACCGCTTACAACTAACCTTAACGATACATGTTCGTAAGCGGGCAGTGGCGGAGCAAAGGGAGTTCTGTCAAGAATGTACTAAATAGTACGAAGGAGGTAAAAGGCAGAAAAAAGCACCCAACTTACCTGATTTTTGAAAATTATGTAGGCAAGGGAGAAGTAGACCAGCAAAAAAGGCAACATCAGCGGAGCCAGAAAGAAGTATGTAATACCCAAAAGTCCAAAAAATTGAATCTTGGGGATTTCCTTATGATAGCGAATATATGGAGCTTCATATTCATCATCATTATTTTCGCTAGAGCAGCAGCAACACTTTCGCAATAAACTTTGGATAAGTTGAATAATACGGAAGAGGTCTGATGAGGTACTGGTCCATCCCGAAGTGACAACATAAGCAATAAAGAAAGATGCCTACAGAAATACCAACAAGAGCATTAGAAAATATAAGCATACAGTTGGGGGGTTCTGGCAATATAAACACAAGCATTTATGTCATTCCGACTCTTCATATTGCTTAGCATACCATATATGACACTTGTCACTTTCACATAATATGACACTTGAAATCTGGGTAAAAGTAAAAACTGAGCTGGTAAACAATTTCAAGTTTTCAATAAGCCTTGTTACTCCTACCTGAGCTGGGACGGAAACCGCTAATTTTGAAGGAACGTTTTTGAGATCAAGGAGTTCTGAAAGCTGAGTAAAAACCGATCCAGAAAGTACATTTGCAAAAAAAATATTCCAAATCATAAACCAAAGGAACTTGCTACATGCACTTCTTTGTATCGCACTCTGTGAGAAATGTCCTTGAATTGATGAAAGGAACTCCATTACAGGAGGTATCAAAAGTAGAAACAGCAGAAGGATTAGATTTGGAAGATATCCTGTAGCAGTTTGGCGGATGTACTTCCTGCAAGGGCACAAACAAAACTTACAAAATGACGTTCCAGTAACTTTTAGGCTCCCTCAATGAAGGAAAACTATATTTTCAACTTTGGAACTTTTCATGGAATGAAAGCTATTTATGGTCGTTATGATTTATGACCCCAGATCTTTCATCACATGGATTTTCATTATATTTTGCAATGTTCTTTGATTTGTCTAAAACAAGCTAGAAGTTTATTCATGGACGAAGGGTAATGATAAGCATCAATTAGAAGACAAAAATATGATATTCAATCCACAGAGTTAAAACACTTACATAGACAATATGCCTTGTAGAAAGGGGAACAAAACCTCCAGTTGGGACAGGTTGGTGAGACCTTGCACAAGCAGAACGGGTAATATAAAAAGAATCGTCACAAGAATGTATGTCAGTATTATCACCACCTTGAGAAGCCATCTTTTCAAAAATGATGATTGGAAAAAGGGCCAATATACATCATCAGGATCTGGAGCTGTCTCCGTGACCCAATCTGTGGGGTTCTCAGATTGTTGCAACTGTGAAGCAATTGCAGCTCCATAACGAGATTTGAAGAATACAAAAGCAGATCGAACTTCCTTCACAATATTCATAACACCAGGTAGGAAAAAGATGTCAGTAGGCACATACAAATATCCTCTCATTATCAAAGAAGGTTGTCATTTCAAATCTTATGAGGTGCAAGGACGGAAAATTAATCAACATTATATCTTCAACCACGTATATTGTCTTGACTTAACGAACTATAAAACGACAAGTCAAATATAGTTACAGAAACAAAAATGATGTCAAGGTAATTTTCACGCAATTTTCTTCATGGGTCATCCATCATCCAAAAATTTCTCTGCATTCACAAGGGTAAGAATGCGTAAAAGTCCCAACCTGCTATTTGCGGGAATTCTCGAGAGGCAATGTTGGTGTTGATGTCCCAATCTAGATGCATTCTCCTACCTTAATAATAAACCTATTACTGACTCCTATTCAAACCAATGGTTGCACACTTGCACTTGCTTTTGGGTGGTCTTCGAGGAGATACTTTGACCATTTTTTCTTCCTTTATACGCGACTTTTTTTTATAAAAAAAAAAATTTTAAAAGATTTTTCATAACAATATAGTATATGTTTCTTCTTTTAAAATTCTATACTTTTTAACGAATATTCAGGGTCAAACTTTTTAAAGTTTGACTTGCGAAAACTGACTGTAACCTTTGTTTTGGAAAGGAGGGAGTATATCAATGTATGATGTTTCTCTTTTTGATAATTTTATTTATTAATGTATTATCTTTGGAAACTTTTTAAAGTTTGACTTGCGTAAACTGACTGTCACCTTTGTTTTGGAAAGGAGGGAGTATATCAATGTATGATGTTTCTCTTTTTGATAATTTTATTTATTAATGTATTATCTTTGGAACAGAGTTCACAATTGATGTGCTAGACCAGTAACTTAGAAAACATAACATCTCCAAACAACAGATACAGAATTGGTAGAAAGGGCTTACAACAAGATGCCACTGACTATCTGTCCGATGAATCACAACATGAGAGAGGTAGGTAGAAGGGTAATACTTCATAAAGAAACTATCCACACTCTTACTGATACTGCTCCCAGGACGTACAGGAATCCCGCGAAGTAATATTGTAAATTGATGCGGCCGAGGCTTTGATGAATAAAAATATGCAACCCTCTTTGAACAAACATAATTATATTCCTGCAAAATATAGTGAGTTATTTTAGGTCAGTAAAGTAAATCCTTGTCTGAACACGTAATTAACACTCCATTAATCATTGAGTGCCTCACGTTGATAAAAAGTAGAGAGAGTTGATCACTTACATTATAAAGAAGAAAACAAACAAAGCCAGTAACCAAATATACAGAGAAACAGTGTACCCACAACCTGCCACGAACATCAGGTTTATCTTAAGTAATCTACTTGGAGTAGTGAAGAAAGGAAGACTACAGTAAAGAAACTAAACAATCTGAGTACTTCTTTTTCGAAATCAAGAACAGAGGTTCCTCAAACAGTAATTACCATTTTGAACCGCTGTTCACATTGGAAATGGTAAACAAATCCAAGGTCACGCTGGAGATATCAGCAATAACGAATGTCGCAACATGAGTCCCTGACGCATGTATTGGAAGAAGTACAAAAAGACCTAGAGCCCCAGTAAAAAGAAATACTTTCAAACTGCAAACACATGTACCAATAAATTAGAAGCTTTAAGAAGCAATGAAACCAATTCACGATAACTGCACCCAAATCAATGGTACAGTAAAGAAGATGCAAAAACTGCAATTACAAGAGATCTTATTTCTTTGAGTAAATAGATAGCGTCACGCCGTCACTAACTTACTACACTGAAAAACGATAACATGTCCATTGATTTGTTTTAGAAAAGAGGCGCTACTAAGCATACCCTTAGACACTTTTAAGGACTTGAGCCGAAATTCCAAGTTTAACTTTCCTAATCATGACACTGAAGAGGGAAACAGAAATGTAAAACCTTTACTAGTACTGCAATAAAATAAGATGCATATATAGATCACTAATAATATCAGTTTCCACCTAACATGCCTGTTTATCATTGTCACTTTGATCTTGAATGGATTATTATTCTAAACCCATCATTTTTTATCCTGAATATCAGCAATAAAATATTTTACGACATTTACCTGAAGGTGATAATCCGAATAAAAACTACAGCATCCAAGCCCGAAGTAGATAACAACTCTTCCTCGGAAAGTTTCCAAGCTGTTCTTACCCACGTAGGGGTAGGTATCAGACGTTGCAGGAAATGATTACTCCGTTCAAACCCTTTTTCCACATGTGGATGTCGTGGAATATACACAAAAGAATTTCCTGGCTGTTTTCTTAAGATGGAATACAGTGTGAAGAATAATACACAAAGGCCAGAGTTTATTCCAACAGATGTTAGAAGAGCAGACACAATCATTTCTGAAGGATCTCACCAAACATCCATAAACAGCCTGCAAAGATGCATCTGAAGTTGTTACTCGTGAAACACCGACACAGACTGAAATTAAGTCTACGGTAAACAAACTGAAAAACCATGCTTAAATCCACTTAAAGCTGAAAGAATCAATTTAACAAGCTATTTACCCCCCTAGTGTAAAACAAAATAGGCTTAGAATCAAGATCACTAGTTAAAGGTTCATAGAAACTTTAATACACAGTTTACACCTTCTGATTATCTCACCAAATCAACGCTATACTACAATGATCAGCTAGCCAACATATGCATTCCGGCGATTTTACAATGCATGTGACTCTCTAACTAGGCATTATATTCCTTCTTGAATCCACTAGCTACACTCTTGTCTGTGTCACCCCCTCCATTTCATTCCATTTATCCCGAACTTATTGTCCCATTTCTAATTTAGCAAGTAAATTGAGTGAACATCCAATATTACCCCTTGATATCTAACTACCACTGTCATTTTATCACTTCCCGGCAAATCATTCCCAAATGGAAAGAAGGACAATCAAAGTGGAATGAAGGTAATAACAGTCAAGAACTTGAGGGTAAAAAATATTTGAGCAATTCGATCTCTAGCACGAGACATGCCTCAAATACAACGCTAACGTCCTCAAATCAAATAAGAGCCACACATCTCTAGCTGGGTACTTAGGCGTGGGTTCAAAATCCGTTTTAACATCAAAACTGCCCTGCTCGAGCCTTCTAAACCAAAAAAACACGAGAATGTCGCAGTTTTACAAGCTGTAAACTAGCTGTAACACGAAGTCAAGGATCACATTTTCAGTCATCTCATCTTCAAACAGATTTTACACTAAGCTAATCAACAATTAAAATAAGGGTTACACATATCTAGCTGGGTACTCAGGCTTGGGTTCGAAATCCGTCAGCATCAAGACGGCCCTTGTGTTGCATTTTTACAAGCTATAAACTAACTGTAACCCGAAGTTGACAATATCTATGATT
>JAOWBH010140200.1:0-13575 GCA_028566215.1 Silene coronaria | reverse complement strand
TACTAATATAATAATAATACGACTATTCTACTCATAAATCGCTATTTTTATTAAAATAACATTAAAATATTAATTAATTCATTTAAAACGATAATTTGAAATATCGGGAATCGCGGGGTGTTACAGCTTACCCCTGAAAAAAATGAAGCTCGATATAGTAGAGGATCCAGTTTCATAAATCTCTATATCGCAACCCGCCCACCAAATAAAGTAAGTTAATGAAGATACATTTCCACTTATTATTTTGTCTTAATTATCCAATCATTGTTGAGCCCATATTTACTTTATTTTATAGAAAGATAGATGCTTACTTTCTTCTAAAGGAGTCACTCCATTGTAGTTATAATGCGCTCAGTTTCTCGACGTCGAATTTCAAAGATCTGGAGGCTCTTATCAGGAAGCAGTTCTTTATTTGCTCCTCCCTTACCAGACACTTTGTTTAGCTAGGGTAATTCTTAATACTCCAAACAGTCAATGAGTTTATGAATTATTACCATGCACGGTGCAGCATCTTTTTCACCTGGTTGTGTGTGTGTTATTGCAAGTGAGAACCCTAAATGTTTAGCATAGCCATGTACCTTAGAAACTTAGACTTTCCACTGTTGTTGTAACTTTGAGCCTTATGCCTGACACTAGGAAGTATCTCTTCGGTAAGAAGGCCTAAGAGCCGCAAATACTGGAAAGGATGCTGTAATTTACTCTGAAAAGGCAACCACTTAAGATCATTAATGAATAATCTGTAAACACAAAGCATTTTACTCTGGAAAAAAAAAAACAGATTAAATAACACAAGGTAAAACCTGTTAGCTAATCTAGTTTATTTATTACCAAATTACAACAAAACATGTTAAAAAAAACCAACTTGTCGGAAGAGGTGGTAAAGTGGGGCCTTGCCTCGGTTGGAAAAGTGGCCACTGTCGAAAAAGGGGGTAAAGCTAAACCAGCTTGTCGTAAAAGGTAGTAAATCTGCGACCTTGCCTCAGCCAAAAAAGGGGACATTGTCGGAAAAGGCGGTTGTCTGATTATGCGGTGCAGCTGGCCATTACACGTGGCGGTGGCGATGATTAAAGCAATGAAGGAAAAAGGTGGCAAAGCTGAGACCTTGCCTCGGTGGTAAAGCTGGCCAGAACAAGTGGCAGTGGCGGGGCCTGTGGCGACGATCAAAGCGATGAAGAGAAAAGGTGGTATAAGTGAGACCTTGTCGTGGTCTGAAAAGACGGAGCTGGTGGCCACGACAAAAGCGGTGAAGACCATGACGTGAGGATGGGGAGGACACCGCCAAAAGATCACCTAACTAACAACCATTCAAATGGCATTAATTGCATTTTGGCAACGGATTAACTGCACTCAGGAAGTGGAAGCACGCCGAAATGCAAACAGAAGCAGACCGAAACGCATACAAAACAAGGTCACCGATAGAAAGGCCCAATGAAAAAGCCCAAAGCACTACAAGACAATAAAGTTTGACTATTCAATGGCTCGCCCTTATATTCCCTTGCATACTTTTATATAAGGGGGAATTTCACCTACCTCTTATTAACAAGGCATTGTGCTTTTGGACTTAAGTGCGTACAAACGGGGCTAAAGGTGAACATCTCATCTTTAAATAGGGTGCCTTACGATTTATGATGGTGGTGGGTCGGGTTGTTATAAATGGTATCAAAGCAACTCGACGACCGTTTGATGAGCCTATGGTCAGGATTACCCAGGTCACCCACCTAGCAAGGGAGGTGGGGGATTAAGCGACTTGGTTGCAGTAAGCACAATGACGACATTGTGTTCTTTAACTTGAGGAGTTTGTAGCACTCAAATTATGAGAAAATTGTCCTACATCGGGAAAATAAGGAGCTTACGATATCTTTATAATAAATTTCATTCATCCCTTAGTAACAAGGTCTTGTGTTGGGCTTTAGTGAGTACGGTTCCATAGGCGAACATCTATAATATTAGAGGTGGCAATCGGGTCGTATCGGGTCCGCTTACCCTTTCGGGTCGAGTTTGGGTCAGGCTACTTCTTCGCATTAATCCAATTTTTTACGACTAAATTTAGTTTTTAACCTTTATTTGGTTTAATACTTCATTGTCAAGACAAACTGATCAATCTAGATACAAAATCAATTTCATTTTGATCAATATTAAGCTCATTCTATGTCGGATCATCAATTTAATCGGGTCAGTATCAGGTCGGGGCTACTGATCATCGAGTTGTGTCGGGTCACAGGTCGTCATCGGGTCGAGTCAAGTCGATTTCCGGTTGCAAAAGTTTCGAGTCCTGTCAAATCAGGTTTTCTCGGGTCGGGTCAGACTTTTCAGCTCTATATAATATCATTGAAATAATGGAGTGTCGTAGAGTTGATCCATAGTATGATTAGTAACTCCTATTTTTTTTTTTTTTTTTTTTGAGTAATAGTATACCCTATATTAATGTCTCCTAATAATCATCAAGCGCCATTAAACAACCTTTCTTAATACATCCTTTTTATGAGACTCAAAGCAAGTAAGCTTAAACATTTTCATTTATTGTATAGATATCTCGCTAAATCGTTAGACGGTAATTTGAAACCATATTGGAAACTTGATCAATGTTTTGTTGATATTGAATTAAATCATTTTCGTAATTGACTCGATTATGTTATGATATTTGATGATACCTCCCAAATACACAATTTGGTCTTTGTAGAGCTTGTAAGGTCATACTCCCTAATTGAACACTGATCAAACAAATAAGGACTACTCCCTCAGCTCGGTTTCAATAACAAGGGTGTGTGGTTGGTGAAAGCTTCAAACTCTATAAGGGTAACTGCGTGAAGGAAGGAATGCAATCAAGTAAGGTAAACAAGGTGAAAGAGGAAGCTATATCCTCACATAATGCCCCATACATTTTTCAAAACTGCCATCAGCGCTGGCGATCCTCCCATCGTCCTCAACTACCTACCTACTATTGCGCACCACCCTTTCTTTCACACAGTTAAGAATAACTTACAGACGCTTTGCGATGAACCATAGAAAAAAAACTGTTAATTTGAAACAGCTTCACCTAAGAAGAATGTAGGATTTAGCATCATCAAAACAAACTTCATTCATTAAGTATATAGTATAAACAGACTACTTGCGATTAACCGTAAAATTAAACCATCAAATGCACATTAGTCGATAACTCATCCGTTGATAACCACCTATTCTATTCAAACAGTTCAGTTTAGTTTCCGAGCTTTGCAAAATCGGTTTTTTGCAACCAATGTAGTCTCTTGTAGTTCTGGTGCTCATAAGAGAACGATAACAGAATTTACAAAGACACGAAGAATCACAAGGTACAAACTAAATTACGCAGTTTTAGCGATAGAATTAGATTACAGATCCATCAGCAAACCAGTAAAATTCACATAAACTAGATCCATAATGATTAACTAAAGCAAACAACCCAAAAAGAACCAAAGAAAACATCCACATTAATAAATAAATTAATTAAAAAAACCACAAATGCTTGGAAGAAGTTGATTGATTCACAGAAACTGGATCTAAATTCAAAAATCAAACCCGCCATCATCAAAACCGCTGTCAAACGAATCATCAATAACCTCTCCGAGAACGAGCCCACCAATTGCTCCTCCTAATAGCCCAGCTCCTAGCCCCATTCCAAAATTATTCTTATTCTTCTTAGGCTTCTGTGGTTTCTGTGAGCTGCCATACCCTGCAGGAGGATATTGTGGGTATCCGCCTGGACCTTGGGGAGGATACCCACCCTGCGGAGGGTACCCATACCCAGCAGGTTGGGGAGGGTACCCATACCCAGCTGGTGGATACCCTTGTGGTGCTGCGTAGGGTACCCCAGCGCCAGGCGGCCCCTGCGACTGAGGAGGGTACCCCATAGGTGCCTGCTGTGGCACCGGGTATCCTGCAGGCGGCGGATAGTGACCTGAAGGCGCCTGCCCCGGGGGCGGGTAGGGACCTGCAGGCGCCTGCCCTGGAGGTGGGTATGCGCCTGCAGATGGCGCTGGGTACCCTGCAGCAGGGGGATACGGTTTCGACCCGCCTGCACTGCTGCTGCAGGACTGTCCAGGATTATATCCCCCTGCACCATAACCTGTATTATGAGCCACATCAATAAACTTAAACGAGAATTTCAACTCTCCTTTCGCCTTCCCGGACGAAGTCTTAACCTGATAAGTAACAAACTGAGGAGCAGTAGGATCTTTTCCAACACTGTCAAACAGTTCCCTAAAAGGAACCATAACTTCACCAAGATCCTTATCAGCCCCAAAAGTATGTTCATGTTTCAGCTGAAACACAACAAATTTTCCGGGTTTCGATGCATCAGCCTCATCAACAGTGAATCTCATGGTATAATTCCAAGACGGGTGCGTGCCCCCGTCTTGATGAACCGGGGTTTTTTGCTTGGATTTGGGTTGATCAGATAAGTGAACCACAACATAAACATCCATCTTACCAATCAGATTGACATTCTTGAGATCTTTTGCAGATATTAGAGTTAATTCTAAGGTTTTGAGACCCATATTGTTTGGTTAATTATGTGATCTACAAACGGTAGGATAAAGAATAAAGAGATGAAGAAGAGGAATGGAAGAAGTTGACTTTTTATATAGTTGTGGTGTACAACTGGCGTGCGGGGGATATATGATATCTTACTCGGTTTGAAGGGAAAGGGTCTATCTTAGAAACTTCCACTTGATCAAATTCCAGAGTATTTTATGGTTCTCTTAATACGGTTATGAGATAGTGAAATACTCTAATTTAACTCGTTTTCTGGAAAGTGGTACAATGCTGGCGTCCAAGTAAATTAAGCGTCTAAGCAATAAGCATCATTGGTTTTGTCACAGTCTCGAACCCGAATCTTAAGATAACAAATTCATTTTTAACACTTGATTTTACTTTTTTTTTATGTATAGTGATGTGGAGGATATTTGTTGTTTATGATGATAATTGTTCATGCTTTGACAATTATGAACTAAAGAAATTATGTTTTTGTGAAAATATATAGTGAATTATAATTATACCGAGTACTCGTAATTGATTGGAATCCTATACCTCTATAAGTAATAAATAACTAAAAGATACAAATACTTCGAGTAAAGACTACATTTGGTTAGTCTATTAGGAGTGATGATGAGACAAGACAAATCGAGCTCGACTCGTGCCAATTCAGCTCAAGCTTAGACTCAGCTCGAGAACTTAATTAGCCAACCGAGCTAACGTTATCTCGGCTCAAAAAGCTCATGAGTGACTCGAACTTGTGTAATTAGAGAAAATCTTACTTTTATTTTTTTAATTATTTTATCCTGATTATATCTTTGTATCAGTGTATCAGATGTTCTCGCCCAATATTCTTATACGAGTATATGACCTTCAAATCGTACTATTAAAAAAAAAAAAAAAAAAAGATTCAACAATTGTATATAGGCTGAAGTTGAGCTCGAGTTTGCGTTTAATCTCGCAAGCTTAATAATAAGCTTAATTTTTTCAAGCTCAGGTTAGCTCAAGGCGGCTTGAGCCCGAGTTTTGTTTCATGAGCAAGGTCTCGCGACTCAGCTCGGCTAGCTATCACCCCTATATGCAACCATCTTATGATACGATAAGACAAAAAGTGATCACTTTAAATAGTAGTCTTTTAATGTTAAAAATGCGACCCCATTTTTAAAAATTCGTCACTTTGCAATGATAAAAAAAATGGTCACCTTTATACGGTCACTGGTCACATCATACGACGAAATTGTTGTTGATCGTCAGCCATCTGGTCAACATGGGCAATGTGTTGAACACGAAACTGTTGCTTAATGTGTGCGCTAGAAAAACGAACGACAAAAAAGACAAGTGTTTCATGAAAACACGAGTTTAGCCAAGTAGCAAGTGGCAATAATCTAAATATATGACGGGTGGGTCACGTGCGGAGACGTGAAGCTCGGACGTAAGGGATCAAATCCATGTCAACCCAGCAATAGCATGCCACTCATCTTCAATGGAAGAACAGCAAGTGCGCTCTGCTTCTTGGAGGCCCAAAACGGCGAGTTGCGAGTTTGCGACCCAAAAAAGTGAAACAGAGGCGGTAACACAAGAGTCTTTGCTACAAGCCCAATCAACATTGTAATAAGCATAAAGTCAAGATAGTGATGCACGAAAGAGCTATACGCCAACATGTGCGGTCTCAGGGAGCTAGCGAAGTAACCGTTTTAAGGCAATCGATTGAATATTAGCCAGTCGTTGAATAAATTGGGCCAGACTATTAACAGAATAAGTTATGTCGGGCCTGGTTTGCAGTGCACATTCCTATCACTCCGGGCAAAGAGTAACATACTACAGCAAGAGCATCTACTGATCACTATTGAATTGAATTTTATGGTCGCGGTGTTAATGAGATGATGGAAGAAAGATTACATTACGTTCCTGGGCCACAAAGGTCAAATTTGAGAGAAGTACGTTGCCAGAATGATGATCTCGCCACACCGCAGAACTTGTACTTCTTTCCTGTCAATACTCAGGAGTCACCAGTTACAAAAATTGTAGAAGCCAAGCAAGCTATGAGCATGTAGTCTTTAATCTACTACTGTGAAAATAAAAGAGAGATTTTTCACCCAAAAGAAATAAAAGCTGTATTCCAATGTCCTTCACTGCGTTTTAGTTATATTCTGAGGTCTTTAATTAGTAAAGAGGGAAGCATTTGCAACAAGGCAATAAGTTATGTATAATGCTTCGAGATTAGGGAGATGTTATAATATAACGAACCAGCGAACACTTTATCAGGTAGGGCTTGCTTAGATTGAGAGGGAACCATTTGTAGGGTAATGGGAGGCCAGAACCAAGGGTTAACTGAAAAAAAGTTGTGGCAAGTGGTGGTGGTGGTGGTACTTGAACTCTCGTATGAGGAGAATGTATTACCAACCTCCCCTCTAGAGTAATGCATTACCACCACATGAGGGCAATGGTTCCCCCACCACCACCTTATCCCACCTTTCACCCCCTCCACTTGCCACCAATTTACACTTGGTTGACCTCCATTACCCTAGTAATTATGTCCGAGTCTCATAATTATGCGAGAGAATAATTAATGTAGAATCCGGGTGTTTTGGCTTAAGATGGAGTGTAAGTGTCATAATTATGTCCGAGTCTCAAGGTATGCGGAAGAATATGAACAATCAAAGTAACATAGGTTAGAACATGTCTGCGTATTCCATTTCAGAATTATGTTCTATAACGAGGTGACCGCTTCTTTGATACGGGATTCATGATTATGCTCATTGTCGTATTGACCGCAAGCTATGGAGAAATTTGTTAATGGCTTTACGCAAGGCAAATGGGATGTATGCTTACCAAGGTGGATGGACACGAATTAAATTCCCAACTTCGAGGTCAACATCACCACAAATCCTAGCATTAAAGATGATCGTCCATGTCTTTTGGAAACTTTCATGTTGAGGATCTTGCACTGAACTCTGCAGTAAATACATATAGGCTTTCAGTTTCCTCAGCATGTAGCACAATTACACAACAGAGGTTGCAAACTCCCTGAACTTCTCATGATAAAGAGCGGACCAAGTTTGAAACTGGTTACAGAGAAAGGCAAAATGACGCAAGTATGAAGGAATCCAAGAAAACACGAGAGGGGAGGTAAAGAAAGATTTTTCTCAATCCTATGCATGCACAAAAGGAGATTTCAGAAGAAGATTTTATAAGAGATAAAACGTAGACCATTTTATGGAGGGGCAGACAGACTAAGGTCAAAAGACTTAACCTCTTCATTTTCTAGTAAAGAACAATGGCAAACATTAAGCTTTGCATCAAAGGATCTTGATAATATCTTCACATCAATGCACCTTGCTTCATCTGAATTCAATAATACAAGAACATGGTTAGAGGGCTTTTCTGGCCACAGGGTCAAGCAATTACTAAAGTGGCAGTGTGGCACATTTAATCAAACTTTGGAGTATGATGATTCCCAATCAGCGAAAAACTAGTCCCTCCATTCATTTGGATCTACTACGTTATCCGTTTTAGGATTTCCCACCCAATTCACTACGTTTCTACGTAAGGTAGAAATTAGTCCAATAAGACACTCTGATGTGACAAAGCTTCTGAAACTTTGGCCCAAAAGAAAATGTGGTAAACTCAAATTAATAGAGGGGGTATCATATTTAACCTTTAGGCCAAACTTCAGTCTGTTGTTTCTTCAAGAATTCCGTGTCTTGCTCCTTCTGCCATTGCATTACTTGCTGCAATCTTCCAAATAACCCTGAACTAAAACAGTCGACCACATGTTAATAACAAAAATAAATAAGGTAAATGATATGAACAGTAACTATCTAGATTGATCTACTTCCAAGTGTTTCACCTTGAGAATTTTGGAGCCATAATAGGTCTGCTATCAATGGCTGGAGCAGAACCAAAGGCTTCGTGAAATTTATCAGCCATTGTTTTCCTTTCTGATCCAACAACACCAGGTTCGGGATTTTGAACAATGTCCTATTAAAGAAGGCAGAATGTTATAAAATTAAGATAGTTCCCTTGACAGATAACTATATATCAGAAAGAGAAGAGATACCTCATTTTCTGTTGACGACCCGCTATTCATAAGCTCCCCAGGGTCTTCATGACTTGTTAAATCATTCAATGATAATGGCATTTTTTTCTTCACACGGTGGTGATTTCTAATCCTTTCTTTCCTTCTCTCACCCTATAAATTAACGTAGTCAAAGTTATCACTCATACAAGAGTCATTAATGTAATAAAATATTCACTGAAGGCCTAGTACGAACAGTTTTGCACTCGCGGTAAGGTTTAGAGGTACTTTTATTTCCTTGAAGGTGATCCAAAAGCTCAGCCATGGAACGTCTAGAGTCATCGAGTTGCATAACTGTCCCTACTGGTAGTGCAAGTCTTGAATTTGAAATTTCATTTTTCGCGTCTTTGATGTGGTTGGCTTTCTCCTTTGACGAAAAATCAATGGCTTCAGATTCATCTAACAACTCATCAGAACTATCTGAATTTGAGTCCTTGTCTGTCTTAACTGAGTATAAAACTCCTCTAATTGGCTCTACATGAGACGATCCTGCCACAGCTAACCGTCTTCCACCTGCAGCAATTAACAATCACACATCAGAGACCCTCGCCATTTTTATGTACACGGTACACCATCAAGAGTCTAGTAGCTACATTTGTGGACTTCATTGTTGTCAATAAATAGGCAAGAAACACATATAAGCATGAAAGTACAACAAGAAGCAGGCAAAAAGAAATTTCTTCCCCACGAAGTACATCTTTTTAATTGAAGTTCTAGATGAGCCGTGGTAACTGGTAAGTAACAAAAAACTTAACTCGTGTGGCTAATGAAATTATTCTTCCTTTTCCGATGGGGTCGGATTCCCCATTCTTTAGCTTTTGAATTTGATGGGATAAAATAAAAGAGTTCAATGTACTGTTCACTTTTTATTAGTGAAGTGTAGTTATTGGTCGAAGCAAGATTCGAGACAATTTTCACAGTGGATCGTCCAGAATGAACCTATTTTTCAACAGGCGGGGAAGGTTGAGTACATCCCACCCCTTATGGCTCTATCCCAAGATAGACAGCACTTTCAAGACACAGGAATTAATGTTGCTGTATGTGATCAATCAAATTAGAGAACCTCAACAGCATATATTCAAAATAGAAGAATATCGTTAAACTGGACACACTAAAATCTGATCTTCCATTGGAAAGTTTCTTTATCATATTCATGTGTCATGTTCTTTTCGACTTCTACTACTGTTCTATGTTTAAACACCAAATTGAACTTCTGCTTTTTTCCTTATTTTTTTATTTTCTATCTACACGACATACTAGTTCTCTAATATGGGTGCATTAACAGGGATTTAGGCAAACTCGTATATAAACAAAGCAAGACTGATTTGCTGGAATTAGTTTGTGAATTGTAGGTGGCTAGACTGAATCAGGTTACCATGGATGAAACTACCATAACATAAATTAGAGAAGAAATTTGACATTTCACATATAAATTGAACAATAAAATGGTAACAAGTACTGAAGAAACAAGAAGTGTCAGCAATTTATTCCATATCACTGAGAATATTACCATTGGAAGGACTCCTCTCTTTCAAATATGAAGGACGGTGTGTAGGCCATCTGACAGTTTCAGTTGATGGATCCAGTCTTGTACTCTGTTTATAAATTGCAGACTGCGAGCAGTTCTCAATTTGTTTTCCCTTTCCTCTGGTATACTGATTGAGAGTGTCTGACAAATTGCCCCGATCAATGACAGATTTAACGCGTGCCTTACTTCCCTTCAGGCAGAAAACAGTCATTCAGATTTCAGATCTGTAAGCGTCTACTGTCATACAGCAATAGTTGACCCCAAACAGTTATGGTGAATAAGAAAATGCATATTACCAGATTACAAGCACGGATTACATATAGAAGTCAGCAGTTTACCTGAACACTGGCAAGTTCTTCATCTGATTGGAAAATGGAATCATCTCTTTTTAAGCTTATTGAGGGACCCTCAACAATACACTGGCGACTGACATTGCTCTGGTCACAAAATTCAGGTGCTTCTACCTCGTCTTCAGAAGAGAGGCTTGTGTCCTTCCAATAGAGTGGATTTCATAGTAGGAAGCTCAGTATAGAACTCAGTATATTTTAATATGGTACGTAAAACAAAATCATGGCCATTGAATGAGCAGCTACACCAAATTTCTGGGCTAATGCTTGACTCGGAGGGTGCCGACAATTGGTATGCTTCAGTTTTGCTACCTCAATCAATGAGCACAATGACCCAAAGTAGAAAATACCAAACAACAGTTCAATATGCCTAAGAAAAAAGATAAGCTTCATGGTTGGTTACTCACGTGCTCTAGTTACCTGACGGACACCTATTCAGAGAAACAAGAAATTTGTGAATAGCATGAAGTAACTGGAAGAAGCAAAACAGGTCTACTACTTGTTAAAACGCATATTACATACAAGTGCTAATGGTGCAGCCTTACTGAAATAACAGGTTTCTACTTCAAAGTTCAAACATTGGTGGTGCAATAACATGAGTTGTTCACAAATCTGTTAGCCTCTACCCCCAGCGGTAAGTTACATCAACAAGCATAACAATTCTTAACCTATTATGTATGAACAAGGGACGAATGAAGTATCTATATTCATTGAAGTAAGGAAACTCCAAGCATAATCCAGAAATAGGCCTAGCATAGAATTTTCCCTTGTGACAGAAAAAATGGCGAGAGCCCATAAAACAAAAGCAATTCCACAAACAGATATTTCCAGGTGGACCACCAGCCTTAAACACACACATACACACTCAAGACTCTAATACATGTTAAGCACAAAAGGAAGGTGACTCAGTTAACAATAACTAGAGGTGAATATAATACCTTTCAGCAACTCAAGCTTTGATGCAACTCCAAGACACTCCTGAAAACCATAGAAAATTGTGAGTAAATTGTTACAGCAGGGTTGGTGATCATAAACCTTCACATTGAAATTCAAGAACATATTATAACAGTCACATGTCACATCACTAAGTTCTTATATGTTGGATGGACAATCCACATCACGGCTCCTTCAGACGAGAGAGTATAATCAGCTGTCTTTTCATAGTATTCTGGATTATTGAATTAAACTTTGCTCAGTTTGTACGCCTTTTATGGGGCTACAAAGGTACCAATGACATTATTTAAGTCGGGAACATAAGGTTCACTAGCTCATCTCAAATATAAATGAAGCATGATCGTATGATCCCTATTGACAACATCCCACTTTTTATAACTGACTATGCAAAATTTAAGGGACTTCTTATCAAGTAGAGATAAATAACATAAAGAAACTGCCAAGTGAAGCAACAGTTGCAGAATTTGCATGTGGAGGTATTTCCTGGATTTCTCAAAAATGCAAAGGGCCACAACCACAAATAAAGGATTTCCCCAGCACGATGAGTTGATTACCAAGCTAGTGCTCAAGTCATGGGCGTTTTTAAAGAGGATCCCGTGGTGCAACTACTTCCCCTATTCCTTTCTTTTTCACAAATAAGTGCACTCTACAATTTCACACACCCTCATCAACGAAATCCTAGAATCGCCTCAGACTCAAGAGCGTAATTTAACTAATTACCAACAACTAACAATCAACTTTCATCTGAAACCATACATTCAACAACTTCACCATGCTTCATAAACTTCCATCTTTACAATAATGCTAACCCTCTATTTCTATCAATCATTCACGGAAAGCATTCCAACAAATACAGTTTTATATTTGAATCCTCTCAGAGACACTATGTTTGTCTAATACTCCTTATGAAATCTTTGTCTAATACTCCTTATGAAATCACTACGGAGTACTTTAGTATCTTCTCAAGGTTTCTCACTCGTACACTAATCCTTTCACATGCACAAGACAACCATAATGCAAGTAAACACTACCAACTAGCAACTATACCATATTTCACATAGGATGATCTTTGGGATAAAAATGTAAATAGTTCTCCTATAAGACTTAATACCACTCTCTCAATAGCACTATATACGTTGCAGTTTCACATGAAATCGTTGTACATGCAGAAAAATGTTATTCTTTTCACCAATATCCTAAAAAACAAAAGGCTTTCTAGCTGCATCTCTCATTCTATACAAACTTGAACAAAATGTCTTTCTCAATCATTTTAGCTTCAAAGTATGATTCACAACAACCTAACTTCTCTTTCCTCATTACTCTGTCTTTGTTATGTTCGCATTAGTAAAACTATCTATATATTTGTCTAATAAATTCATATCCAAATTGACTTCAAACCGTTCCAAATTGTCGAGTTTGTCCAAATTCAAAACTTCTCACGCCTAAACACGCAGAGGCTCATATCACCATCTGTTGGAGGAACACAATATCCACTAATTTTACAAGTAACAACTTGATCTCAGAGGCAGAAATAACGCCTTTTTTCAACTTATCAATCGTTCCTCGCCACACATTACGCTAATCACTGCCACTGTGTACTTATATCAGTTACTATATTATCAAAACAAATTTCACACAGCAGCGAATTAGGTCAATTATACCTTCTTGCATTCCAATGTTCCTGCTAATGACACAAATTTCTCAGGCCATGGAGATTCTTGTTCTTCATCTTCATCTAAATTCACCACAAAAAATACTAATAATTTGAAGAAAAATATGAAAAATTAACAGAATTGCGAAAATTAAAAGCAAGCTCACCGGAGATACTCTGATCGGAACTATTAGTTTTTGCCTACAAAAGCAAATTAGCAGATTAATGATGATAATTGCTTCGAGAAATCAGTGTATTCACATAATCTGGAGAAATGGAGGATGAATATTTACCGAAAATGGTTGAAGTTGCCACATTATTATCTGAAATTTCTTGCGAGAAATGAGAGCGGTATTACACCCAAATTTCGAGCTAGCTACTAAGCACTGCGCAAGTAAGATTCATTCATGCGCCAATTTAAAACATGATGCGGCTTTGTTTGGAGAACCGAAATCTAGAGTCCGGCAATATTGATTCGGCCGGAAAATTTGGTTTAGTATGCTCGGGTTTAGTCTAATTTCTAAGT
>JAOWBH010140189.1:0-13577 GCA_028566215.1 Silene coronaria | reverse complement strand
GTGTAGAATACTCTGTAATATTTTTTTGGGCAAGTGGGTAGATTAATGGGAAAATGAACTTATTAATTACCTCGGTAACTCAAAACTTTTGTTATCTTCTACACTTTATGTTAATTAATGTTTAATTTTCTTTTAAAAATAGGTGGGGTCAGTTGTGGGCTTATGGATTTTTTTTTATTTTTTATTTTCTATTTTTCTTTTAGAAGTGTCAATTTCAAAATTTATACCATATATTACTATGGTAAGCAAGCATAATACTAGCCCACCTAGAACTTCAACAAACTATTATACATATATGAGATTTATTTTAATTTTTTTTTATAAATTAGGAAAACATAAAATTGGAAATAGTTTGACCGTGTCCAAATTTGAAAATTGGATACGTTGACCGTGTCCAAAAGTTGCCGTATCCGTTAGTTATTCGTGTCCTCGTATCCCTGATTTTATGACCAAGTGTCGGACACAAGGATTCGTACCCGTATCCGTATGTCGTACCTGAGTCCGAGCACCATAGAAAAACATGTGGATGCACAGGGAAGCCCATATTAAAACTTTGAATTATTTTCCAGGGTTATGTTTTTAACCTTTCTCCCATATTTGATTTTTTCTTAATTACCGAGGCTGTATACATTCATGAATCTTAAGCATAGTTAAGAGCATGAATGAACTATGGATAGCGTTTGGAGATGAGAGAGATAATGGTGGAGGCTGACTTTTGCCTGTTGGGCAAACAGTCACTTCTGGGAAGACTCCTCAATCATATAAAGGGTAGTCTATTGGGAAGAGCAGGAGAGCTATTCTCTGCCATTTTGGCCCAAGAAATTAAGTATGTGTTTGGCCTAGTTTATTGAAGTGCTTTTAGTCAATAAATGCTTAAACATTGGCCAAACACCCATTTTTTGCAATTTACAAATGACTTTTAATAAAGCTCAAAGTCAACTTTTGGTGCTCAAAAGTAGAAGCACCAATAATTGGTGCTTCTAACTTGTACTTCTTTTATACTTTTTAATATATACATCATAAATTTGTATGTTATTAACATTTCAATAAAATAATATAAATACATAATTTATATTTTTTCATTCCCTACAAATAGGGACTCATCTTGTTATCCTTTAATCATTTACATTTTACGCTTTTTTAAGTAAAAAAAGCTCTTTAGAGAAATAGTTGTGTAAAATGGTAGCCAAACACTTGCTATTTTTCCAAACATGCTCTAAGGGGTTGTTTGGTTCAACGAGACGGAATGGAATGTAGTTTGATACTATGGGGTATGAGGTTCTAAATCCATACTTGGTTAATGTTGTTTGGTTCATCATTAGTTTCTAGAAGGGGGGAATGAAGTTTGAATCCATGGGGAGAGGATGGGTATGGGATCCAAGGGGTTGCGGTGGAATTAGAATCCAGTAGATATTTAACTCCATTCCCAATCACCTCAACCAAACAATGGAATGGATCAAATCCATTCTATTCCATTCCAGGTGAGCCAGCCAAACACCCCCTCAGTGGTTTATGTTTAGTTTGTTCAGTTGTGAAAATATGGGGAAGTTGGATTTTGAGAGAAAAGAGTAATATTTTGCAGTTTGTCCCAAATACTATGAACATATATGATCAGTTTTGTAATATACTCCCTCCATTCAACTCCACATTACAAGTTTCTATTCTGGACACTATTCACAAGCGAACATTCAAGTTCAATTTTCTCTCGATACATAAGAAGTGAATATATTCATGTGGGATCTTATTTGATTCGTCTTTGAGTACATTAAAAAAATCTAACTTTTATAATTTTTGCAAATACGTAGCTAAAGATATTTACCGCCTAAAACACGCGTTGACAAACGTGAAAAATCAAACATGTAATGTGGAGTTGAATGGAGGGAGTACTGAATAGTTCTTTTTTTAGGAGATCGATAATTTGAAATACTTTTCCTTGCCAAATTAGGATCCATCACCCTGAAATCTTACGCACTCACTGAATCAATTGCACTATACTCTAGATATGATATTATGATGTTAAGAACACATGCAGCTGTGAAGAGAGGCTCACATGTCAGAAGCATAGTGTGATTTGTATGATATTAAGCTCTGTCTTAAAAAGCTGATACTTCCAATAAACTAATATTTCAAATTTAAAGTTCAATATTTGTTTTGAAAATGTCTTTGTACCTATAGTGTCATTTTTGGGGACAGTCCCCGTGCCTCATGCTTGAGTCATGTAGAGTCCAACTCTAAATCTTGTTCAAATTAACATAGCTGTTTGTTGAGTCAGTAAATCACTGCAGTTTCAACTTTTCAATAGTATGGTATGCAGATAAGTCTGCCACCCTTGATGGGAAAACAAGATGTGTCTTAAAGAAATCTAATTAGATGGAGGGACTGAGGGAGTAGTTACAATATCCGGGCTTATCAAAGGCTGAACAACATGAGAAACAAGCTATCTCTTGATTGAGAATTTTATTCGTATCGTTTCTTGTTTTGAAATGTTTTTTTTTTTTCTCTGGCTTGTTCTATATAATATAAATTATATAATGCAACACATTAATGTCCATCCTACTTCTTCAGTTGCTTACATATGGGCGGAGGATACCATATGCAGAACTATTTGCTAGGATCGATGCTGTAGATGCTAGCGCCGTAAAACGTGTTGCAAATCGCTTTATTTATGATAGGGTAAGTATTACTATCTACTTAAGTGATTTGACGCATTAGACAAATACTCCCTCCATTTTCTTCCATTGCCTTTTTGGGACTCAAAATTACTGAACTTTGACCGTAAATATGCTGGAGAAGATAAAATATTAATACATAAAACTATAACATTTATATTTATTATTAAAACGTCTTTCACAAAATATTATTTTCGATTAAAATAAGCAACATTAACATCAAAATTCACGGTTAAAGTTCCGTCTTGGAGACCGGGGAAAAGTATGGGAACTGGGAAGGAAATAGGAAAATGGAGGGAGTAAATGACATCCCTTCAGCGTGAAATCTGATGTTTGGCGTCGAAGTTGTGTTGTGAAGATTCTCTAACGGTGAGATTGTATCTGCAGGATGTTGCCATTGCGGCCATGGGTCCAGTTAAGAATTTACCAGACTACAACTGGTTCAGACGCAGAACCTACTGGAACCGTTACTAGGCTGCTTTGCTCTTTACAAATGTTTTGTTGCCTTTTCATGCAACAGCTGGTGGCAGATGGCAGTGAGCTTCTCGAAAAACCATCGACACTGCGGTTTTTATTGAACCTTACCGGTCTTCTACAATTTTTGTAACTTCATTTTGTTGGGCAATAAATCAAATCCTGTTGCTTTCCAGTTCCATTATAGACAGTCTTTTTGTTGAGCAAATAATTTACAGTAGCTGGCATCATAGAATCCCTGGTGGTGCGGACTTGTGCCCGTGTGGACCATCAGCATGTTATATTATTCCGATGTATTGCGACAAATAATTTACATGTTTTTTGACAAGAGTAAGGGTATTCGGGAAAAAATGCAAAGCATACTATGGGAATTATGTCAATCTCAACTCATACACCCTTTCCAGGGCCTTGAGTATGGTTTCATAGCGCCACTAGTCCACTACACAATGTCCAAAAAAAGAGGAAAAGTATAAACAACTAAATGATTGCTAAATTTGGGGTATTAAAATATGAATAGTTATGGAGTACTACACATGCATCTGGTTGAAAAGGCAAAATATATGACCATTACCATTGTTAGGTTACAATTTTCCTCCAAATTTTGCCCATTGTGAAGGGATTTTGATTAGGCTTGGAGGGAAAATGGATCCCTCCAAATCCCTTCCCTCCATTTCCTTCCACCCTCGGTATATTACAAGCAGCAGGCCAAGAAAAAGATTATAAATACACTTTCTGCGCAAGGAAAACGATCAAATTTGGGAGTTTGTTCTGTTTCTGTAAATTACGGAGTACATACTATCACGTTTGATTATGTTACACTAAACTTAGACAGGCTTTTGTACTACGTAGAAAATTAGATTGGTTTCCCAGTGTCATCTTCAGTAACCGGTTGATTCAGCATAAATCTCCAACTATCACCCTCTTCTATTTCCCATTGTTGCTTGAGCTCGGAAATGGCTATTGAAGCTGCTGCAGCAACCGCAGGGTCACTATCTTCAGCCAGCCTCTGCAATACCAAAATACGTATAACCTTTTTAATGAAAAATTTACACAACGGTTTAGCAAGGTCTATGAGAAGGAGAAAATGTTCACTGGCTAAGCCCAAAGTAAATTCTATCCCAAACGAGACTGACAACAAAAAAAGATATTAAGGGATGGATAACCTCTCAGACACTCACATGTGAAACCTAATTAGTAAGATCTAGTTGAACATACTTCTGGCATGAAATATGAACAGAAGTCACCATGTTACTCGGATTCCCTGCATGTCCCGAGTCAGTTAAGGCAACAATGTTTCCTCACTGCCTCAAGAATTAATGCAAATTGCAGGGTCGGATGTATGCAGTCGCACGCATTCATACCCATGTGTAACTAACACGGAAAGACTGGAATAGACAAGGCTATTTTATGGAAATCCTCCCGTCTTATTTTACCGTTGAATGAAAGTATTCAAATGGTCATGCCCATATCATTGAGTGTCCAACACAGGTAGTCAAGCTAGTATCAATAGTCAGAGTAGGGCGAAAGATATGATCACAGGGAATCGGGTCAAAGAATACAAAAGGTTGTCAAAGTTCCATTCGTCGTAATTTGTAACCAACCTGCAAAGCACCCATGCCTGCATTCCCTAGTGTCCACATCGATGGAGCAGCTGCTAAAGCATTTGCCAGAGCCTGCCTGCATCAGGGGACAAGCAAGCGTAGACGAAGAATATTAGATGTCTTCAAATGTGAATTCTAAGATCACTTGGCTAAATTTACAAGAGCACTTTGAAATATACAGATGGCAGCATGTCAGAAAGAGATGGTACCTGGTCTGGACATCAGGAGAGCTACAACATTCTGCTAACAGTGATACACTCGATTTACCATCCATTGCATCAAGGTCTATCAACGTAGTAATTAGCAGCTCAAGCTGTATCCAAGTAAAAAACAGTGAAGTAAATATACTGACAATAACAACTGCTACAGAGTAGTCAACTGTCCCATTCAAATTGTTCCATAGGACTTTAGTGGTCAACTAATGTAACTTCAATCATTTATCTATACCAATATATGTACCTATTTAACAACATTACCTCAATGCCTTAAGAGCTCTCACAAACAAGTAAAGGTAGGGGTGGGGGGTTCAGATGACAGATGAACTCAACCTAACTTTGAGTGAACAGAAAAGAAGAGTTGTTTCAGATGACCAATAATGAAGATTGCATGAACAACGCTTCAATGATGGCTTACAATAAAAAGAAACGCATCCACACTAGGGGGCCATTTGCTTTATTTCATCATAATTAAGAACCAACAAATAACAAGTCTTTATCTCCCACAGGATTATACAAAATTTATCACATTTTAATTTATCAAGTCAACTATTTTCTTATCACTTTTAAAACAATTTAACTATTATCGATCGTGTGAACTGTAAACATATCGGTTCAAATTGACGTCATTTGACCTTTAAATTCAAATTTGGACGATACAAAGGAGATGAGGGAGTGTGAGTTTTTCACGTATGAACATGTCATCATACAATACAAACCTCTTCAGGATCCGTGTAATCAATACCATCAGCTTCAGAAAGTGCAGAAGCCATCCTCCAATAAGCTTCCTGTAGCCCAAAAGCTTGCTTAGAATCAGATTTTCAATTTAATTATTAACACAGTATAGTCACAAAGCGGTAGAACAAGGACGGAAAATAAGGCACCTGGATAGCTGTTATGCGATCATTAGACACTTCTCCGGGGAAGATATCACGAGCTTTCCCATTCTTCTCCAGTGTAATATTTCCCGACAAGGAGCCTTTAATCTTTTGAGGACTGAATGCCAACAAGACAGCAGTTTCAGTACAGTCGGATATAAAGAAAGCTTCAGAGTAACATTTAAGGGCTTACAAATAGTACATTTTGCTAACCATGATGTCATGGATGTTCGTAACAAACTGCAAAAGCACAATCGAAAAATTTCAGTCAGCCACTTTATTGAAGAGAATATATCTTATCTAGAATTTTAAATGAGTCACAAAGGTCACCAATGCAAACAGATTTCAGATTCTAGTAATGAGTGTAGAGTATTGAAATGTCCACAAACTTTATTGCTCTTTCAAGATGTAAACAAACAAACACAGATGCAAACTTACACTTGGACGCTCTGTCATGTTTGTGAAGTAGCTCCTTGATGTTTGTTGGAACACTTTGAACTTGTAATATGAATACCATGTTTTTGTACTCATTTATGATATAAGTTTTGGTCTCTTTTGTTCAATTAGGGGCTCGACTTAATTGTAGTAGGACAAATTCATCTGACCTCAAACATACAAGCTACTTAGGTTAGCTTTTACATGCCCATATTTCGATGTATGCTATAACCAAACCATACCAGTTGCACCAATTGAGGTAAAGGACATGAGCATAAAGTAAAATCATACAACTGTGACCATGTTGAAGCTTAAAAAAACTACGCATATGTCTACCTTCAGTGCCATCAGGGTATCCTCTATAGCACGCTTCTTAGCGCGTAAATCTGCCCTCCTTAAGTCAGCCTGCGAATCAGAAGCAAACTTTAGAGTAGTGAAACATGAACAGTTTATTTTGCAGTCTTGGTAACTACACTATACGCTTAAATCTTAAAGAGAGAAGATTATTTGAAAGTGAAAATTAAATCACGTCCAACAAGGACTCGCCGTTTCTATGCCTAGCAGATAATGAAAAAAGTGAGGAGGGAATTTCAGAATAATATTAATTTGTAGGGACAAAATGGTAACAAAAAAAGTATAAGACGCACCTCCAAGGCTCCATCACTCCAATGTTGATCTGCTGCAGTCTTTAGCCTAGATTCTGCTTTATCTTTGAGAATCTGACATTATTTTTAAGAGTGAGTGCAAGGCATAAACACAGTGATTGGAAAATTCCATTCTGAATTTATTTTAAATCAAAGTATGTACTTTAGCAATGTGATGGAGAACTTCAGCCTTCCTTTTAACATCATGGTCAATTTTCACAGTATCCTCTCTTGCTCGAGCTGTAAAGAAGCAAACAAGTAAACGTTAAATTGAAGGCAAGTCCCGCAGTGCCAGAAGATACAGAAAAAGCCAAAACTATTGGAAGGAGAATGTATATGGTTTTCTATCAACTCCTTGTGTTAAAAGGTAAAAATCCTAATAATTTTAAGGATTAGCAAAGATAGTTATTTCAGCTGGCATAACATCAAGTAGCAGAATGTCATCAAATAAATATAATATACTGAGAATGGAATTCAAAATGATTGAGAGGGCACCATCGAGCTTCAGAAACTCCAAACCAAGAATAGCAACATCCTTACGTGCACGAGCATCTAGTCTGCGTATGCCACTGTAAAAAGAAATGGTAAAGACGAATAATGGTTAGAGCATGTAGAACAGCAGAATCAAAGGAAACAGTTTGTTTCACTCTCCATTTACACTCGTCTCTTCAAGACCAAGATAGGTTTTTTTACACCCACAACTGCAGAGCTTTACTACATGCTCTCCATCTCATATTCCAACCTCTTAATTATTTATAACTACAATATCAGAGCCTTAATCCCAAAATAAATCATCGCTTAGCATTGAACCATCCTTTGAAACCGCTGACTATTAGCTACCTAACTAAATACACGAAATGGATAAGTAAGAAAGAAAAATTAATACTACCTTTTAAAAGCTATTTTATCAAAGTTACCATCTCCTAGAGAACGTTGACTCTTCGCTTTTGGGACCGTATCTGTGTTGACAAGACATGACATGGGTATTGGTATGGGCGTACCTAACACTTCTCCTGAGAGAGTTGAACTAGTGAGGCTTGTACCAAAAAAGTAGAGGAAGAGAAGTTTTTAAGACATTTACGGTGTGTTTGGATACCAAAATAGAAGGGAAAAGGAGGGGAAGGGGAGGAGGGAAGGAAAGGGGAGGGCCGGATGGGGAATGGGGTATGGGTGTTTGGACACAATTTCCCTCCAAATATTTCCTATTGCAGAGGGATTTTGATTTGCCTTGGAGGAGGGGAAATGGATCCCTACAAATTCTTTCCCCTCCATTTTCCCCCACCCTTATTTGCTATCCAAACAAGGGATTTTAAATCCCCTACTTTCCCTCCTTTTCATTTCACTCCAAATCCCTTCATCCAAACACACCCTTAGTATAATATTTAATGATTTTAAGCTTTGTTTGTCGAACTTCTTTCCATTATACTCGATAAAAATTGAAATATTGCAAATTAAGAAATGTATTTTTGCTTTGAAGACGTGTCTCCACACCAACATCCTCATTTTAGGACACGGTCTCGTGTCTTTGAAAATAACTAAAGTTTAATTTGTTTACAAAAGTGCTTTAAAAGGTAATAGTTTCAAAAAATAGTTCATAAAAGCTAGCGACTTTGAAAAAGTGGATTTTAAAGCCCATTAAATATTAATCCAAGGGGAAAAAAAGATAAAAAAGATAAATAGTCAATGTTTGAGTCATGTATTCCACATTTGAGAAATCCTTATATAATCCCATGTTGGGGTCATGTATTCCAATTTTGGGAAATTACTTGTATAAAACGGTTTATACAAGGATTAGTGTAAAACCATTACTTATGGTATCTTTTATTTATTGGTTTTACATGTAAAACGGGGTATCTTTTATTTATTGGTTTTACATGAGACTTCCTCTGGGTTTTGGTCCTCATCTAACAAACGTTCATTTTCTGTGAACTCTTTACCTTTCTTCGCAAAAATATTGAACCCCATTACATAGATATCACATATATCCCCCCCGAACAATCCCCTTCACTTAATTACTGAACTATAATCTGCTCCTCCTCCGTTAACCATGATCTCAGATTTTATAATATCAAAGCCCGTGATTTCTATAGCTTGAAATCATTTTTCTTTCTTTTGCATATCTCCTTCAACGTGTTCGTCTTGTCTTTTAGATTTAAGTTTTTTAACTCAAGTAGAGTTCATAACATCGACATTGAAACCAATATTAATATCAAACCAAATAAAAACACTAATTGGTGTTTTGAAACCAAAAATAATTAGAAGATGAATGCGGGAAATACAATGAAGAAATAAAAGAGGAGATGGAATGAATAAAGGAGTAGTTAAACCCCACAAATTTCGTCTTATAAAATATTTTTTCTGGGGAAAATTAGACGATCAATGTGGGAACTGCAATCAAGAAATAGAAGAGGAGATGGAATCAATAAAAGGATGAGTTACAACAATGGAGGGGGAGAGCAGGTTTGACTGATCAAATGAAGGCGAAATATAATGGTTTTCGTTTCTTTTGAGAGAGGACAAAGGTAAAGGGCAACGTAGTGAAGGTTTCACAGAAAAACTAACGCTGTTAGATGTAGGAACTAAAACCAGAATAAATGGCTCAAACATGGGACTATTCCTGGATTTCTCAAACGTGGGATTAAAATGGAAGATAGCTCAAACTTGGATTATATCAGTGAAAATTTCCAAACAATAATAACAAAATAAAAAAAAATTATACAAATTAAAACTAGAGAAAATCAAATTCCACCCTCCACAGACTCGTCCTCATTGCCATATTTTCTTCACTCCCAAGGAACATCACATTGTTTTGTTTCCTCTTTATCAACAAAATTTTCAAACACAGGCAGTTTCATACACCAGTGAAGGATCTTAAACGAGGCCAAATGATATACAAGTATACAAGTAAAGAAAAAGAAATAGACATAAAAAATAACATTACCGAGAGAGCAGGACAATATCTTTACGAGCTCTTTCATTAACAAACTTTGCATCATTTTTATACGCTTCTGCTAGTCCTTGAGTGGAGGAGACCAAAATCTGAGTTTTTGATGACTTTTCCAGCTCCTTTGTTATCCCTTCTCTGATACAGAAGAAGACATTTTGAGCACATAACATTTGAAATATTCATAAAAGAAAACATGTCATCTATTCCAGCAGCAAGCTGGGGATAGTACTCAGAAAGACACTCATTTTCCCTGGTTCCTTTATCCAGACAGTCAGTATAAAGATGGTGCAGGAGATGATATACATTACCCAGTAACATCTGCACATTCAGCGTTACGCGCAATGTGTTGTCTAGATTTAGTTTGAGGAGTGCCTGAATGGCATTGAAACGAAGGTTTCCTTGTTCTTGTTCTTGTTCTTGTTGTTGTATGATAAAGAGAATAATCTTGTACTTGTAGCAAGTTAGATGAAGAAGATGCAATATCCTGTCTTATGGAATGAGTAGTTTGTTCTGCAACAGCGAAATATCTTAATACGTTGCTTGAAGTGAAAGCCATTGAAGCAAATCACACAAGGCGGGAAATGATGAATACATTCATGAGAAGTCACTGCTGGAAGAAATAAGACGACGAGACGAGAGTAAGTATCAAAGTCCATTAATGGCTTGACAAATATTCCAAATATTATTGTGCAATGGCGGAGCCAGGAATTAAACCCAGTGGGACGAACGGGTAATGGTATATGGGGAACTCGAAAATTGCCCCTGCTAGCCCCCCCTAGCTCCACCACTGTTATTGTGCCCATTTTGAGTTTGGTGGTCAGCTAATATCATCAAGCAAGTTTAACCATTAATATATATAAGAGATTAAATTAGGCATTGAATTGAATAAGCAAGTCATATAAATAAAGTTCCACAGGAATAAGAACAAATAATCCTAACATTAGTCGGACCTACTATTGCCAAGTATAGCAACTACGGAGTATTAAGAAAATGGCAAAAAAAAAAAAAAAAGTGTAAAATCTGACCTCGGAAGAACAGAAAGGGTGAAGAGAGAAGTGAAAAATGATGACGACGAAGATGATGATTCGTGGGGTTGAAATTAGAGAATATGCACGGATATAACATAACAGACAACATTCTCACCACATCTTCACTTGCTGGCCCTTCCTTCGCCACACCCTCTCCAATGCATCCTTTTCCACCTATGACTGCGGCTTGTCAAACATTCGGGCCGGGCCGGGCTTGGCTGGACGGGTTCGAAACTGGCCCGGGTTAGGATGCGAATCGGGCCTGGATGGATAGACCCGGTACCCGAGTTGGATAGGGACGAGGCCACGAGGGCGGATCGGTCTGCACACAAGGTGGCGGGTCGGGTAAAAGGTGGCCTGAGGTTTGGCAATCCGTATTATGTACTATGTAGTATTTCGTATGTACTAAGAATAACAGTTTGACGGGTTGACCTCCTTTAAAGTCTCGCTTCAGACCATCCCGCATGGACAAATATTAAAAACTAATATAGAGTGGTTATGTGATATGTTAGTCGATTAATACTAGCTAAAACACTTACGACCTCAACGAATCAAATCTAAGGACAGAACTCACTAAAGAATAGGTATAACCAATAGTGTGCCTCTTTGAAGAGACAACTGATGCGTCTGTTCTTTGCTGGTTTCTAACTGTGGAAGTCAGACCCGCTTTGTTATTTACGTTCAATTAATATATAAAATCGCTTTGTTCACAATCTATGAAGTAAGAATTGATTAAAAAATCTTAACTGAAGATTCAAATTGATCTTAAATCACCTGGTATCGATTATTAGGAATTTATGATTAATTATAAGAAAAGATTTGAAATTGAAAGTTAAATAATGAAGATTGAAATATGAAAAGTAATAAGTGTATTTTTTATGCTATTTATACCTCCATTATAATGCATTTTATGTTGTCATTTGTGCTTAATATGGTCAAATGCATTTGTTTTATGAAATATCGTTCTCCCGCCGTGTTCTCCCATATTTGTAGGAAATATAACTACATATATAAGCCGCTTTTGGAGCTTATTGGAATGATTTGCATACGTTCAAGGAGACGAGGATCAATTAGGAGAACATTCGAACCGATAACTCGACCCAGTTAAAAGAAGTCGATCGAGCTCCCTGGCTCAAATGGGTGTTGCTGACTCGATCGAGTGGTCTTAAATTTACGCTAACCGGGTTTTCGGGATATATTATATAATTACAATGTATAAATAATATCATCGTATTAGGTTAATCATCTAGGTTTTGACTTTCATTATTCAGATTTTGCTTATTACGTACAACTCACTACTATGAAAACACGGGAAACTGACGGGGCGGTGGTGGGGAGGCGCGAAGGGTGGGTGGTTGTGGTGTTGTTGGGAATAGGGGGTTAGGGTTAAGGGGGTTAAGGGAAAATTGAATTGGGGATTGAGGATAATGATTGAGGTCGGGGAAGGGAAGCGCCTGTTTGGCGTTATGGTAAAAAAAAAAACCTGACGGAATTTCCGTCAGGAATCTGTCAGTATGGTTTTCGTGACACGGGTTCCTGACGGATATTCCGTCAGTAGTGTCTCAGAAAACACGGATTCTTGACTGATAATCCGTCAGTAATCACTTTGACTCAAAGAGAAACTGGGTCAGTGTGGGAGATCTTACTGACGGAATTTTCGTCAGTAAATGAATACTGACGAATTATCCATCAGAAATACTTAGCGCCATTGACTTAGTCAACGCGCCAAGTAGTCCTGACGGGTTTTCTGCCAGTAATTGTAATTACTGGCGGAATTTCCATCAGTAATAATTTTCCGTCAGTTTTCCGTCAGTTTCCAGAATTATCTAACGGATTTTTTTGTCCGTTAGTTTTTCCCGTCACCTTTCCGTGTTTTCGTAGTAGTGCCAAAGACATCGCAGCTCCTCAAATCTCCTCATCATCACCAGTAATCCACACACCATCCTCCAGAACAATTCGAGCGTGCGTACGACTACCAACCTAAACAAAAACAAAAAAAGTTATTTAAACAAAAAAAAGAATAAAAAACTTACGTCGACAATTCGCCATATCGGGCTAGATACTTTGAGATCGAACGGCATTAAGCCATCAATTTCAAAAATGGTCAGGATGGTTGATGGATTTGCAAAGTTATGGTCATTTTGTTGTTGAGCAGGGGGATGATCGTTATAGTTCTAGAGCGTGGACACGAGGTGGACTGAAATCAAATCCACAAAAAATCAAGCAAAACTGAAATGTGGGCTTTATTAAGTAGTTACTTTTTAAACTAGAATTCAACACTTCTTGTATCAAACAATTAATAATTTACAAATTGCTAACTCACTTCGTCTCAATCATTTATTTATCTTTTTAATTATTTAAACTAAAAATCAAGTAATTCAATGGAAAAATTTAAGTCAATCATAGGAAGGAAAGTCAAAGAAATAATCTTAAATAAGTCCAAAAATGGAACACACCAGCAAACAAAGAAAAAGTTCTAGCAAATAGACGAGAATTAAGTACCCACATTCAATTTACTACTGCCAAATCCAGAAAACCTTCAGAGAAAAATTATCACTCCAACTTCCTGACAAAAGTAGGCGTCAAGTTACACAAATTCTTACTTGTGAAGGGAGGTATCCGTCTCTTATAAGAGACGGATACCGTTTTCCCTCACAAAAAACCCATTTAGGGTGAGTGGGAGAAG
>JAOWBH010140178.1:0-13579 GCA_028566215.1 Silene coronaria | reverse complement strand
TGCCCATGGTTTCTTGCTGTAAGAATTTTCCATATTATGAAGGACGTGTAATTCTCTGAAATATACTTAACTATTGCCGGGAAGCATTTCTTATGTGCCATGGAAATGGTCGGTATCTGTTTGATTACGCAATCCAAACTTTCAGAATCCAGTGTCTTCAGTCAAATCTTCTCTTGACAATTGAATTCGATTTGCTGCCATTAAACTTCTGTTCAGTTGTAAATTTGATATTTAGATCCCTTTATGCTGCGACCAATGCCAGGGAGCTATGGTAGTTTAATTGTTGTGTGGTCGATAGCATAGCAGTATGTCCAAATCTCCGGCTTTTTTTTTCAGGTCACACTGTCCCGCATACTGGCTGTATTGGTTCATGTCTCCACTTCCTGCAAATAGTCTCTATTATTTTGACAAGCCAAAAAAACTAGTGGCGGATTTTGTTAACTCCCAATCATACTGGGTAAGCATATACTGTGAGTTGAATATTTTTCAATCTTGAAGCTTGATGGTTCTTCTGTGAGACGGAGTATTCGGTTTCATGTAATATATTCCGTTCTTGTACACTGTTTTTAGCTGCGAACATACACAACGTAGTGAACATGGTATTGCTTTTTCTGTTGTTTAAATACCGAGTGAAACTACTCTTCAACCACATTCAGGAGTAGTTAATTGCCTAATTGGTGCCGAAATAATTGCTTATAAATTATAATCAATGGCGATTGATTCTTCACTGCCACTTCTTCATGTTTATCAGTCATGACTCATGAGGCTATGAGATTATGCATAGAACCTACCTAATAAAGAATAAAAATGCTATAACTCCGAGGGAAACTCCGCATCACTGACCAGTGAACCAAGTTAATAAAAGTTCCTGGAAATAATTCATAAAGTAGGTGCACTGAGATAATTACGCAGGATCAACTGTATTTCGTCTGAGATGATACTACTATCAAGAGACTCGTGATTCTATTCTTGATCTTATCGACTATAGTCATGGTTGATGCTTAATCGTTGCACTAGTATGTTATCAAGGGATTGCTCTCAATTCTCAAACATAGATACGAAGAAGGTCGCAAATACATATAGTGGAGCATCACTTTATGATAGAAGTGCTGCTGTGCTGGCACTTTCATTTACAAAACAACCAGCAAATAATTGCAGGAATGCAGGACCAGTTCCATACTTAGTCGAACCTATAGAACCACCAACATTCTTTTAAGTACAAAGTTACGAGCTCAGAGTACAAACTTTGTAGAATCCTTAAATTCATTGAACACCAGTACCACTGACCAAAATCACAGGAACCGTTCAGCATTATGCTGCAATGCAAGTATCATACAGCATCATACAGTATGCATATCCTTTAACAAGACTGCAATTGTTTAGCATCATGCTGTAAGCCTGTAACGCTAGCCATACAGTATCCTTATACTGCAGAGCCGAAAACTGATAAAACCCGACAATTGAACAACCTACCCAGCAATCACACCAACAATCAAAAGATCAGTACAAAAGTAAACTTAAAATTGAACTAGAAGTAAAATGTGAACGAAATAAACAAAAACAGGTAACCAGAATTCACCAAAGAAAGAGTAGACTTGGAATAGAACTGAAGTTTATATATCATCAAACTTTCATTCATAACACTTCAGAGGAATACAAAAGACGAGAATCGATTAGAAATCGACTCCAAAATAAGATACTACCATACCATCAAACTACCTATTACGAAAACCTACTTTGATTACATACATAAATCACTTAGAATTCATTCTTAAGCAGCTTTCCTTGGCGATTTAGCCGCTTTTGGAGACTTGGGTTCCTTGGGAGATTTCTCAGCAGTCTTCTTAGGCAACAAAATCGGGTTAATGTTCGGCAACACTCCTCCATGTGCAATTGTCACTCCAGCTAGCAGCTTTCCGAGCTCTTCATCGTTCCTGATTGCCAACAACACGTGCCTTGGGATGATCCTGTTCTTCTTGTTGTCACGTGCCGCATTTCCCGCCAATTCCAAAACCTAATCCACATTATAAATATTAATTAATCAGTAATTCTAATTATTAATTCAATTAATTTCAGTGACGGAACTAATTTGTTATAAGGAAAATCGATTAATTAAATAAGGAAAACTCAACAAAATCGGAGTTTCAATAAAAAAAATCGGATTTAAGACGGTTATATACATTTTAAAACTCGTAAATTAGGTATAATTCAATAAAACACGTGACAAATATGTCCGACTTAAGAGAAACCGATTGTTTAAATTAAAGTAGAAGGAATGAGTATAAGAAAGTACCTCAGCAGCAAGGTACTCAAGAACAGCAGCCAAGTAAACCGGAGCACCGGAACCGACACGCTGAGCATACCGGCCTTTCTTCAAGTACCTTCCAATACGACCAACCGGAAACTGCAAACCAGCCTTGATGGATCGAGTAACCGACTTCTTTTTCGGTCCACCAGCTTTCCTTCCACCGGCACCCTTCTTCGCCTTTCCACTAGCAGCATCCATTTTACGATATCGTGTTTGGTTGGGATATTTTGGAGAAAAAATGAGAGACTGTGTAGAGAGAGGTTGAGAGAGTTGTGGAAAATGAAGTGTGTGTGGAAATGTATTTATAGTGACGGGATGGAGTAGTGAAGGACACGGATCGATGACGTGGATTCATTAGATTGTGTTGGGAAATGAATCTACGGTTGAGATTTGAAGTTTAAGTTTGGCGATCCGTGTATTTGAAATTTGTGGAAAATCTTGTAAGTGTGCTTATCTAGACAGTGTGTTGGGATATAATTCTTCACGTTTATATTGTCACCTGGTGGGATATAATTCTTTGAGTGACAGTGTGTTGGTACAGCGTGGAGGTGCTGGTTTTCTAGCTACTATAATACTCCGTAGTATGTATTTGTTTGCGGGGTGGACAGCACTATTTTGCTGGCTTTTGAAAAGCTATCGAACTTGCCCATGGTTTCTTGCTGTAAGAATTTTCCATATTATGAAGGACGTGTAATTCTCTGAAATATACTTAACTATTGCTGGGAAGCATTTCTTATGTGCCATGGAAATGGTCGGTATCTGTTTGATTACGCAATCCAAACTTCCAGAATCCAGTGTCTTCAGTCAAATCTTCTCTTGACAAGTGAATCCGATTTGCTGCCATTAAACTTCTGTTCAGTTGTAAATTTGATATTTAGATCCCTTTATGCTGCGACCAGTGCCAGGGTGTTGTGTGGTCGATAGCATAGCAGTATGTCCAAATCGCTGGCTTTGTTTTCAGGCCTCACTGTCTCAGCATACTGCTTGTATGGCTGTATTGGTTGCTCGTGTCTCCCCTTTCTGTGAAACCTCTCTTTTATTTTGACAAGCCACAAAAACTGCATGTACACGTTTTAGCTGCGCGCATACACATCATAGTGAACCTGTGGTGCTGTGGATAATTTTGTGAGCTTGTAATGCCTTTTCGGTTGTTTAAATAGTGAGTGAAACTACTGTTCAACCACATTCAAGAGTAGATAATTGCCTAACTGGAGCCGAAATAATTTCTTATCGATGGCGATTAATTCTTCACTGCCACTTCTTCATGTTATCAGTCATGAGGCTATGAGATTATGCATAGAACCTACCTAATAAAGGATAAAAATGTTTGAACTCCGAGGGAAACTCCGCATCACTGACCAGTGAACCAAGTTAATAAAAGTTCATGTTTTTAAAGTTGGTGCTCAAAGATAATGACGCAGGATCAACTGTATTTCGTCTGAGATGATACTACTATCAAGAGACTCGTGATTCTATTCTTGATCTTATCGACTTTTGTCATGGTTGATGCTAAATCGTTGCACCAGTATGTTACATCAATCAAGGGATTGCTCTCAATTCTCAAACATAGATACGAAGAAGGTCGCAAATACATAGTGTATCTCTTTATGGTAGAGGTGCTGGTACTTTCATTTACAAAACAACCAGCAAATAATTGCAGGAATGCAGGACCAGTTCCATACTTAGTCGAAGCTATAGAACCACCAACATTCTTTTTAAGTACAAAGTTACGAGCTCAGAGTTTCGGAACTGAACAAACTTTGTAGAATCCTTAAATTCATTGAACACCAGTACCACTGGCCAAAATCACTGCCAACCGTTCAGCGTTATGCTGCAATGCATCATACTGTATGCTGTATGCGTATCCTACAGAACTGATAAAGGATAAACCCATCGCTGATAAAAAAACGGAAATCACATCCTAGTGATTCAACACATTAACTGAAAATGGGGTTGATAAAATTGAGCTAGATAAACAAGAGCAAATGACCAGAATTCAGCAGCAAAATTACAGAAAAACGATAAACTCAGAAAAGAACTGAAGTTCAGTATCATTAAAGTTCGATTCATAACACTTCAGAGAAATACAAAACACCAGAATCGATCAGAAATCGACAACAAAATAAGACACCACCAAACTACTCCCGATACTAAACTATTCCGAAATCCTACCGTGATTACATACACAAATCACTTAAAATTCACTCTTAAGCAGCCTTCTTTGGCGATTTAGCCGCCTGAATGCAATCACATTGGTTCTCTATTGGGTTTCACTTACATGATATGTAAATAAGTGATAAATTTCTTTCTCTTACGCTGTTTTAGCTGCTAGTACACCCATCTTAGTGGACCTGTGGATAACTTCGCGAGTTTGTAATGGCTTACTGCATAGTTTAAACGGTGACTGAAACAACTATTCAGTCACATTCAGCAGTTGATAATTGGTGTCCAAACAGAGATTGAAGTGCATTTGTCTTCACTGCCACTTCAATTTTATCAGTCCTGAGACTTTGAAATGCCGGAGTCAAAAGGGAAACCGCACATCAGTGACCAGCAAACAAATTCTTAAAGTTTAAGGATACGATTTCTTAAACTTGGTGGGCTGTGAAAATTGCGTGGGATCAATTATATTTCGACTGAGATGATAAAATCGAGAGTCTCGTGATTATATTCATCATCTTATTGACATTAACCAATGGTTGATGCAAACTTGCATCGCCTTTATATTAGTACAGCAATCCCGGGCTGTAAGACCGTACTCTGTAGAGTGCGCAGCCCAGGCCTTGCTCGAACATAGATACTACAAAATAGCAAAAACATAGCTCTTTCGCATAAATCTCCTTCTGATTGGAGTGCACAACCCAGGGCTTGCGCGTAATTTACCAAACAATCACCTATTAATAGCGGGAATGCAGACCAGTACAATTCTAAGTTATAGATCCATAAGCATTCCTTTTACGCTGTTAGCCTGTAATGCTAGCCTGTAATGCTAACAAGACTGGAATTGTTTAGCATTACGCTGTTACCACCGATCAAAAAATCGACACAAAAGTGGTCGATAAAACAGAACCAGAATTCACCAAAGAAACAGTAGACAAGGAATAGAACTGAAGCTTATATATCATTAAACTTTCATTCATAACACTTCAGAGGAATACAAAAGACGAGAATCGATCAGAAATCGACTCCAAAATAAGATACTACCATACCACCAAACTACCTATTCCGAAAACCTAATTAGCTTACATTCACAAATCACTTAAAAATCCTTCTTAAGCAGCTTTCCTTGGCGATTTAGCCGCCTTTGGAGACTTAGATTCCTTGGGAGATTTCTCAGCAGTCTTCTTAGGCAACAGAATCGGGTTAATGTTTGGCAACACTCCTCCATGTGCAATTGTCACTCCGGCTAACAGCTTTCCGAGCTCTTCATCATTCCTGATTGCCAACAACACGTGCCTTGGGATGATCCTGTTCTTCTTGTTGTCACGTGCCGCATTTCCCGCCAATTCCAAAACCTAATCCACATTATTAATCTCAATTAATCAGCATTTCTAATTATAAATATCAACAATGAGTTAACAAAAGTCGATAATTCATTAAGTTCAGTTACGGAACTAGAATTTGTGGAAAGGAAAATTGATTCATTAAATAAGGTAAACTGAACAAAATCGGAGTTTCAATAAAAAAATCGGATTTAAGACGGTTATATACATTTTAAAACTCGTAAATTAAGTATCATGCAATAAAACAAGTGACAAATATGTCCGACTTAAGAGAAACCGATCGTTTAAATTAAAGAATTAAGGCAGTACCTCAGCAGCAAGGTACTCAAGAACAGCAGCCAAGTAAACCGGAGCACCGGAACCGACACGCTGAGCGTACCGGCCTTTCTTCAAGTACCTTCCAATACGACCAACCGGAAACTGCAGACCAGCCTTGATGGATCGAGTAACCGACTTCTTTTTCGGTCCACCGGCTTTCCTTCCTCCGGCACCCTTCTTCGCCTTTCCGCTAGCAGCGTCCATTTTTCAGTATCGTGTTTGGTTAGGATATTTTGGAGAAGAAATGAGAGAGAATGGATGAGAGAGTTGTGAGAAATGAAGAGTGTGTGGAAATGTATTTATAGTGAGGGGATATAGTGGGGACGGACACGGATCGATGACGTGGATTCGTTAGATTGTGTGTTAGGAAATGAATCGACGGTTGAGATTTGAAGATTAGGTTTGGCGATCCGTGTATTTTGAGAAATACAAAATACCAGAATCGATCAAAATAGACAACAAAATAAGATACCACCAAACTACTACCGATACTAAACTATTCCGAAATCCTACTTTGATTACATACACAAATCACTTAAAAATCACTCTTAAGCAGCTTTCTTTGGCAATTTAGCCGCCTGTAATGCAATCAAATCGGTTCTCTATTGGGTTTCACATATCATGATATGTAAATGAGTGATAAATTCCGTTCTTTTACGCTGTTTTAATTGCTAGCACACCCATCTTAGTGGACCTGTGGATAACTTTGCGAGTTTGTAGTGCCTTACTATTCAGGCACATTCAGCAGTCGATAATTGGTGTCCAAACAATGGCTGAAGCGCATTTGATTCTTCACTGCAACTTCACTTTTATCAGTCCTGAGACTTTGAAATGCCGAACTCAAAAGGGAAACCGCACATCGGTGACCAGCAAACAAATTCTTAAAGTTTAAGGATACGATTTCTTAAACTTGGTGTGCTGTGAAAATTGCGTGTGATCAATTATATTTCGACTGAGATGATAAAATCGAGAGCCTCGTGATTATATTCATCATCTTATTGACTTTCGCCAGTGCTTGACGGAAACTTGCATCGCCTGTATATTAGTACAGCAATCCCTGGCTGTAATCTGTAGCAATAACAGGGCTTACTCGAACATAAATACAAAGTAGCAATAACATACAATCCAAGTTCAATAATTCATTTACCATACAAATATACAATCCTCAATTAATAGCACGACTGTCAACTGTAAACCAGTTCCATTTCAAATCCAAGTTCAATTCTAAGTTATAGATCCATAAGAATTCCTTTTACAAACATCTGAATTCAGAGTTTCAGTACAGCGATACTCCGAAAAATTGCACAAGTAATTCATAACAAGACCTTTCAGAAGACTGCAATTGTTTACCATCATGCTGTAAGCCTGTAATGCTAGACATACAGTACCCAGAAATCACACCAACAATCAAAAGATCGGTACAAAACTAGTCAATAAAATTGAACCAGAAGTAAAAAGTGAACGAAATTAACAAAAACCATAACCAGAATACACCAAAGAAACAGTAGACTTGGAATAGAACACTGCTTAATTTCGCAGTTATTATTACTAGGAGTTTCAAGGTTTTGGTATAATGAGCTACACATTGAATTCGAGTGTATATTTTCTTGTAATTAAGAGGACAAGGTAATACCCGTTGTTAAGTTTCTGCGAAGGATGACCAAATACACTCCATTCTCTTCGCAACAAAAGAAGAAAGCAAAAACAAGATAAAAAGCAAATATGAGGAATTCTTAGTAGTTCCTTGCATCATGATTAGCACTGTTAGAATTTATAGCGCTGATAAATGATTGAGAACAATGTATGAGTCTTGATTTAGGGATTAAAAGCAAAAGTGATTTAAAGACTGAAAAGCCAAACAAACAGCAGTAATGGCTGCAAGTCTGCAGTAGCAGGATAACCCTGCATAAACACAACTATTAAGTAAAACATGAAAGCCGATCTCCTAGATTGCGGCTTTGATGCTTGCTTTGGGTAACAATGTTTCTCCATACTTTGATGGGAAATCACTGTCCCCAACAGCGGCTTTTGCAAATGGAGGCAAAAAAATAATAATCGCTAACGTGGACCCAGTGAGCCTAATTACTAATTAGGTTGAATCGAACACTATTTTGTTAAATGGTTTCGTAAATAACACTAAAATGAAAAAAATGATGGTTTGATGGGAAATCGCCGACGCAGACCCATTGAGTGTAGTTAGGTTGAAACCAACACTATTTTGTTAAATGATTTCATAAATAACACAAACGAAAAAATTCGATTTGTTTTGTCAAATGCCCCTATCTTAAATTAGGTTTAAAGGCTTATTTTGATAAGTAGGTGGGAGGTTACTCGCAAATAAGCATCGAAGAAGTATAGAGTGCACATGAAAGGGTTAATCTATATGCGTGTCTAAATACTGCACAATTAAAACGAATACAAACCAGTACAACTTTCACAAACGAATACAAAAGATAGATATAAATGCGTGTCAAATGCCCCTATCTTAAATTGGGCCATTGAACATTGAACCATGTAACAATTGGAAGGTAGCCAGGAAGGGTGAATGGAGCATGGTCAGTTAGTTCTCTGCTAGGTTTCCTGCTTGAGGTGTTTTGACCCAACGCATATGAATTATGGATATCTAGAGAGTTGATGTACTATTGTGTACGGCCAGACTGCAACTAGATAGAAAGAGATGGTAGTGGGTGATATATGTTGATATATTTCTTTTCAGCAGGTTACGAGTGACAATGTGTAGTTGGCTTCTCAGAGATTCTCTATATGGTGTGTGAATGTTAAGTCTGATTTTGAAAGCCATACAAATGTGATTGAATAGGAGTTATACAGGGAATGGTTTGTGTCAAAAGTCTAGTTTTAGTTGACCGCTGGTTAACTTTAATGCTCATTGAGGATGGCGGAGAAAAGTCATATCTAATTTGAATCTGACATTGTTTCATAAGCTACTGCTGGCTGTGTGGAAATAATATGAAAAAGTAGATGGCAGTTTATGAAATTCATTTTAAATTTCACAGAATCACAGTAGGAAAGGAAGTTCTGTTTCAAATTATTGTGCTACTCCTTTAGTCACAATCATTTGGTTTACCTTTTATATTGTTCGTGAGAGATGTTTTATTCTATGGTAAACAAATGGACGGAGGGAGTATTAGTTAGCTCCAGGGAAAAAAATCAGTACTGCTGTTTAAGAAAATGAGGCCAATTTGCATTATTTCTGGATAATTGCTGTGTTGAAGTCACATTAGTTCAAAGTTCGGAATTATTTTTGGTGAAATGTAAAAAATTATATTAATCAACTCAACCATCAAAGCACACCCCAGACATGATCAAAGATCAAACTACAAATACCAGCAATTTCAACAAAAGAACACAAAATTCCTAACAGCACATCATAATACAACCAAGTGCAGTTTTTCCTCTTATGCCCCTCTGGTAGATTACTTGTTACCCTCGTCAGAATCTGTTCCTTGACCAGTTGACCTTACTAACTGTGAACCTCGGTACAGGGATTTGCCTAGGTTGATAAACTTTCCCATCAATATTTTCAAGTTTACTTCTATAGAACCAATACCCTGTATTTTTTATGCCTGAAAATGCTCAGCTACCAGATTAAAATACACTGTGGTAATGGCGGCTTGGGAATTTCATCAGTATTGAACATTAGAAAGGGGTTAGATCCTTGGAAGATTGTGACACATGGTTTCAGACTGCTACGAGAGAAAGTCAGATATATAAGCCGGCTCATTTTTGGAATATAATTCCCACATTCTATATTCCACACTACTTAACGTGGCTTTATATTTTGTTTTTTTGGGTTTTAGATGAAAGTATTTAAGGGTTCCGTTCCAGAAATAGGGTACCATAGTTAATATTTTGACATGCTTTTGAAGTAGGCCTTGTCTGGATCTTTGTCTTCTCCATTTTGTTTGGATCTAGTCTTCCCATTTTGTTTTTCTACCTGGAATTGGTTTAGTGTTGTTGAGACCACTACCTTTCATTTTCTGTATCTTCACTATGCGCTAATTAGTGGTTGAAGTGTGTACTCATTGTGCTGAACAAACTACATACGTGAATCAATGGTAGGTAGTTCTCCTTTATTGGTTCTTGTAGGATTGTTATATTGCACCACACCAGGGTACGATATTAATTGTGATCCGACCTGATAACACGACACGAACCCGACACGAAATTAAGAGGTTCGGGTTGAGACATTGACCCATTTAAGTAATTGGTTCGACACGAACACGACACGAAGTTTAAATGGGTTGGGTTAGGGTTAAGGTCTCCCGACACGAATAACCCATTTAACCTAAATGAGATGTTGAAATCTTACATTTTTACTATAATACCGCACAACATTTGAAAAAAGAAAGTATACTTTTATTTTTCACGCTCTGATTAAGTGATCTTAGATGTGAAGGGGTTTGAACATGTCAATTGGATTAACTAGGTTAAACGGGTCATTCGGGTTAAATGGGTTAAGTAAGATACAATTGAGCTGTTTAAAGATAAATGAGTTAAACAAGTCGGGTTGGGTTATAAAAAAGTTAAATGGGTTGGGTTAGGGTTAGGGTTGAGGGGTGTGGCCCGTTTAAGTAAATGGGTTGGGTTAGGTTAGGGTTGAGGGGTATATGACCCATTTATATGTGACACGAACCCGACACGACACGACCAGTTTGCCAGGTCTACTATTTATTACACAAGGATATATTATTCAAAGTTTGTTGTCAAGATGGTTTTTTTTTTGTCAATTTTTGATGGATATCATAGCATATGATGGTTTTGGAACTCTCATGTGAGAGTATAACTGTGTATACCAAGATGTACAGTATAATTTACCTTCCTCTACTATAATTTACTTCGGCTATTCTGCGGCTGCTTTCCTCCATTCCCAAAAGCCAATCGACCTAGTTATATAAAAGCCTATCTTTTCCTACAGCTGCTTGGTGTGTGTCAGTGATATCCCCCAGAAGTTGAAACTGCATATTTTTTATATACTTTTATTTTGTTTGATAATTATGATATGATATCATCGAATATTTGTGTATAAATCTGAATACAATAAATAATTCTCCTTTCAGCCAATATGCCCAGGCTATTTAGCTACTTTTGTGCTTGAAATCCCCAAGTTCTACTTATTATAGTGTATTTATTTAAGTCTCACATGGCATTCTTTTGTTGATTTCTTCTTTGTACGTATTCCCGACTCATTTACAATTGGCTGGCAGGTATCCTGGGATAGATCAGCGCTGCTGTTGATGATGTAGACATTGTTTTGTTCGAATCAGCTTTAGCTTTTGCTTGGTTCGTTGATGATGAGGATTAGATTTCCATGCTCTCGGCGTTTGGAGTTTGTTGAACTGGCTTTTGTACCTAATGACAAATATCTGTTTAGAATAGATTGTGCCCTATTTTTCTCTTAACTAGAACGAAATTGTGTTGATACACTTCTGGATTCTTGAAATCTGAAAGATTGGAACCCTGTTTACTTCTTGTGGTTAGTGATGCTAGAGCATTCCAAATTTCATTTAACTGTTGGATTGCTACCTGACTACTGGAGTAATTGGCAAAATAGATGAGTGTCCTGTCTTAACAGCTTTAATGAAATGTTGATTTTAGTTTCGAAGTTGTTATAATGGTGTCTGTGGTGATATATGGCAAGTGAGGGTAGTTACTTTGATAGGCCAGGGGCAGGGCTTCAGTGTCGGAAATTGGTTATTAACTTGGGCAGGATAGGTTTTTGATATGCCAGTGACTCAAGTGTTGGTACAAGGGGTTGTGTACTTGTGTAACTGATTTGGCTTATATCTGGTTTCTGTCGTAACAGTTAACTTTCAAGGAACTTATCATCCACCTTTGGGTTTCTACTCGTTCATAAACATATTTTCTTTACACAATTGTTTATAGTTTGCTCTTTAATAGTTTGGGTATTTTCTTTACACAATTTAAGTGTCTGATGGGCTTGCTTGGAAAGAAAGTAATTATTAAGGGGAGTAATAGAGCTAAAATAAATTAAAAATGGAGGGAAGGGATGGGGTGGGAGATAGAAATGGGAAAATATAGTGTAATAGTTTCTCCATTAAGGGAGTAATTATTCTCTCCCTCCCTCCCTCCCTCCCTCAGGTAATGTATCCATCTAGAAGGAATAATTCCTCCCTCACCTCCTTTTTGCACCCACCACAAAGCACCAATTCCCTTCAATTTCTTCTTATTTTAGCTCTCATTACTCTCTTAATTATTACTCCTAGCCTAAGCAAATCCAATAGCTTGCTCTTGAATAGTTTGATATTTTAAGCACATTTTACTAAGTTTAGGGTAACACTGATGTTTTCAAAAACTTTGGGGTGCTGCGTAAAATTCGAGAACATACACTCTATTATGTAGAAAACCCCTTAAACTAGTTTAATTAGAATGATGTTGTAACATGTTGTATACTAGTATATAATTATAATATTGTACTATCAAATTAGAATGATGTTTGTTGTAACAATAACATTGTAAAAGCTTATTAAAATGTTTAATTATATGCCCCACACGGGTCTTAAGCTAATTTTCTTTTTGAAGTGGTTACACATTAGTTTACTTTGTTAACATTTAAATTGAAATTGTTTAAAACATTTAATTAAAACTATATATACACACCAAATGCTAACAATGTGTTCTAATGTGGTAACATTATATATTTATATGTACTCTCTTATCTTTCTAAGACTATTCGCATCCATCATCGTATACTTTCCATCATTTTTCTATTTTTTATCATTTCTCTCTTCGGATTACTCATCCAACTCAAGATAATTTCCACTTTCACCTTCATTTCCCTTTATTTTTATGCGTAAATTTAGAACCGCTAGATATTATGAAGATGCGATCCAGACCGTTGATAGGTATTTGCCTCTCCATTTCTTTGAGAAATGGAGAGAATCCGGACCCAAAAATAAGTCATCCTTAACTACATTCTCTCTCCTCTGTCCACAACTTGTCAAGTGTACTCTTTTCATTGCATGAGACTTTAAAAGTTTGTTTCACTTTTGTAGGAGTTAAAGAGATGACCTTCACCATCAATTTACAATGTGATGATGGTGGATGTGGGTAGTCTAAGTATAAAAGTGAAGTCTTTCAAATGATTGTAACACCCCACCTACTAAAGAGCCTTACCAAGGCCTTCCTTAGCAAGCGGAGTGCCACAGCCTCGGTTTCCCGAGGTAGTACATATCAAATAGACCATTCCAAAACAACTTTATTAAGCAATGTTTAATAATGAATTACAATCCAATGCCAAACTACAAGAATGAGAAATCCAAACAATACAACTGATATAAATGAATGTTTATAAACTCGCGGAAGCTAAATGACAGCGTGATGATTCCCCCCATATGCTCATGCAATGCTACTCCAAATCACCTGCCAACAACTGCTCACCATACGCCAACATCGATGGATCACAGCAGAT
>JAOWBH010140167.1:0-13581 GCA_028566215.1 Silene coronaria | reverse complement strand
AACCGAGATGGTAACAGTTCCATTTATGTGGGAATGTCTTGCTAAAGGCTCCTATATAAATGGGGGTGTTACAAGGACAAACAAAAACTACTAGAAAAATCATCTTAACTTGCTAATATGAGAGATAAATTTGAATACTCTCTTAAAGGTGCATTAGACTCTAGCATATTTCCTTCTAAATCCCCTAAGCAATCATATGAATCAAACATTTATTACCAACGATTTTTTCCTTTTTTTTCGGTTTTTTCTTGTTCTCCAAATAGCTTGGATCCTCTACCATCCATTTGAGATGGAATGGTACTTAAATCATAGTCCATTAAGCCTTCATATTGGTAATGGAAAGTTTCATTTAGTATGTAAGTATTTTCAACATCATCGAATTCATCATAAACCATTCACTTCTTTTACAATTTCCATTATAGGCAAACTATCCTTCAAACATTCAGAATTAGGAGATTAAAGAATGAAGTCAATCCCTATATCATCCGTAGCATTAACCATAAAACATGGTTCATCAAAGTTAAAATTGGAGGCTTCATGGTATTTGTTAGGTTGAAAGTTATCTTTATGTCACCTACCTCTAGCTACCATCCATTTTTAACATCAATCACCGCAATCGCAGTGTGTAGGAAAGGTCTAGCAAGAATGATCAGAATGCTCGAAATTTCCTGATTCTAGCTCACCGGAACATATTCTAAGATACCCATGGGCCTCTTTGTTGAGAGATCGACCATTTGAAGATTCATATGATGTGTTATATATTTATATGATTTAACCCCCTATATTACCTCGGTTTTAATTGTATTTCGCACTATTAGTAGTGTATTTGTGAGCTAATCCCGTATTCTAGGTGTATTTTTTGTATTTCATGTATTTTGTAGGAAATAAAGATTTGACTAGCTATTTCCCGTCGGGGTTGGGCATCATTATGGCCTTTTACATTTCGTCTTAGGGGCCTATATAAAGGACCCCTTAGACGACCATTTGAGATATATTTTTCACGCATAATTTTATACATTTATTTACACTTGTACTTAGTTTATTTCATAAATATATCCTTAAGCTTTCTCTTTTGTATTCACAACATTTCATATATTCTAGTTATTCAAGTTATTTTCAAGTTCTTTGGTTATTATTCATATTGTTCTTGTTCTTATTTCAAGTTATTCATCATTTCGGTAATTCTACTTCTAGTATTTCATTTTCTATTTCCATTCTTGTTTCCATTAACATATTAGTTCAAGTTTGTTATTTCATATTGTTTAGTTATTGTCATTTCATTATTAGCATTTCATTACTCCATCATTATTTATTTACTTATCATTTCCATTATGTCTATTATTATCATTTCAATCGTTGCTAGTTTCATATACATCATGGGTGAGTAATTCTCATAGTCTAAGGATAAGGGAAGCCATGCATAGTAGATATTCATAATGATAATTAGGATGTTGTAATAATGCTTAGTTGTTTCTATCACATGCTTGTATTGCAATGTAAGCCTTTGATTATTGATTAGAATATTTGATTAAATGTGTTAATTCGTTCTATAAGTCAAGAGACACGGAATTGAATTAGACTAAAAATGTTATAGTAGATTGTTCTAGCCATAGCGAGAGCTCGTTAGAACCCATTATATGGTTGACAATAAGGTCGAGAGATGGTTGTCGTGAGACCTAAGCAATTATCATTGTTATGCATCCCTAGTTTACATGAACCATATCTATATCACATGTGTGACCCGATTCCCCAAGACATCTTTATCTATATTGTTTTTCTCTTATTTTATTATTAATCAATCAACCAACTAACCAAAATTGATAAATCGGCCTTAATATTTATCTATTCATAGCATTTCTTCTTAAACAACTAACGTTTCTTTGTGGTTCGACCCCTGTACGTACTACATTAATTTGTTAACCAATGTCTAGGGCATTTTATCTTCGCATAAGTGCACGATAACCTATCATCATGTTTGTGTATTTAACCTATCCCATCCCCAATTTCTCCTAAACTGAATAGGACATATTGCTTACACTTCCCCCTAGATCACATAGGGCCTTATCCATGTTGGTAGCCCTAGCAGTGCATTGGATGGAGAATATCTTGGGGTTCATTAACTTCGGTGGTGAATCGCCTTGAAGAATGACACTACTAGCATCTCTAAAGGCCACAATTTTCACCATTCCAATCGATCGTTAATTGGTTAGAATGTCTTTTATAAATTTGGCATAACTAATATTTGTGAATGGTCTTGTAACGTCCAAGTTCTTTTATTGTTAAATTGCATATATATCAAGTGTTTGTTAATTAGTTTGCTTCTTAGACAAGTAATCATTTAAATTTCATAAGCTTGCATTTTAATTATTAGTTTATTGTGAAAGTTACAAAAACTTCCTTTGTGTTAACCTACATGTTTACCATTGTTTATAATCATAGTTTTTGAATAATAGAAATTAGTGACTCTTAAACAATTTTTTAGTGTCGTAATTAGTTTGTAATAGTCAATAATCTAAATTAGCTTCAGCTTAATCGCTTTACTTTGATTTCGACTCTAATTTACCACTTGTTACCCATTTGATTGAGTCTAGCTTAGTGTCATTTTAGCTTTCTAAATTGTTAATTTGTTGGGTAATTAGCTAGTATTAACGACCTACTTTTTCACTTACCACGCACTCTTGTGCTCCATTGCGATTCCTTATCATTTCCAATCTCGTAGATGCTCTTCTATTTCCCCTAGCGAAGTGGATGTTTTGTGGGATAAGTTCCGAGAATTAGTAAAATGTATTTTGAGAACTCTTAAGCTTTGATATATGCTTAATGGCTGAGTAAGTTAGTGTTGGTATTTCACTGTGTAAGAATGAGGTTAAGTTTTAGATGGAACCCTAATGGCTAAAATATACTCTCTTGTTGGTTTTAGGATTACAATCTTAATAATTTAAATGCTAATTTGGTGTATGAGTTGAACAATTGTAACACTCCACCCTACCGAGGAGCCTTCCGTAAGACCTTCCCCGACAGGAAGTGGCACTACCATCTCGGTTTCCCGAGGAAGTAAGCATCATCGTAACAATAATGAAACATAATTAAAGTAAATACAATCGTTAAAGTGGAATAATAAGGATTACAAATCATCAACAGACTCCACGATCCAACACGAATCAAGGCACTCTCCAACCGGTCCCAAGCCAAGCCAGCTACACTATCACCATTTGCCGGTAATATCAAATGGATCAAAGCAGAACACATAAAAAAAGAAGAACACATAACAACCACCACACGTCAGTAATCAGTTAATATCAACATAAGCAAGGTACATAACAAAAACAGTAACCAACAGTGAACATCATCATCATCACCAACATCACCACCTCCAATCGGGCACCCATCGCAATAGGAAACTCGCGCCGCTAGTAGGGGACCACAGCTAATCCCCACCAAATCCCCACTCGACGCACGAGCGAACCCACTTTATTAATGTGAACATCCCCCTTCGTGATGGGAGTCACGAGGGGCGAATATGGGGGTGAGACCGTCTCCCAACGGCCCCACTAATAATCATAAGAACCAACACCTCCATCATCAAATCAAACCATCAAAACAACAATTATACAAGCAATTAACTATAACATAAAACAATACTGAAAACTGAGTAGGATAACCTACCTCAAGAGGAACTGTCACCATGCACACATAGCAAGCAATCCACACAAGCAATCTGTGACGACACCAAGATCCAATCCCGTAGTTCCCATCCCGGGCCAAGCAATCCCCATCCAAGCCAAAGGTAGATGTGTGAGGGTAGAAGAGGGTTTAAGGGAAGTAGTCAGCTAGGTTTACGAGAGAAGAGGAAGAAATGAAATGACGAGAAATGTTTTAAGTCGCGACTCCCGAGTTAATAAATATCGTTCTGGTGTGATGGAACTCGGCCGAGCATAGAGTCCACTTGGCCGAGTACACACCACTCGGCCGAGTTATACCAACTCGGTCGAATTCTCTGATCTCAGGCAAGAGCAGCTCCCTCAAATGATTCCATTAATGTCCGAAGCACGTCCAAGGCCGGTCAACGGGTTTCCTAACATGCTGGGTATTACAACAATAGACTAGCTTCCTTTTCTTGGGCAATATAATGGTTACCATAAATCTGTTCTATGCGAGAGTTACCACCAAACTTGAATACTTCAAATTGAGAATCCATTCTGCGATATTAAGATGATGTGGTAGTCGAAGTTTGTGGAATTTTGTTGCAAGATGAGATCGATAACTTTTGCGTTAAGTTTGTGGAATGTTGTTGTATTGACATGGGTGTGGTAATGACCGTGATTTAGGATCGTAGTTGTAACACCCGGATAAGATAATTGAAGGTGTCAACGTCTCGGTTGCCAAAGGTAGTGTTTCAAAACTCCAATTCCAAGAACATTTTATAAATAAATACAAGTTTAGTTATTGTAACAACATGAATGATAATTAATACAACTCAAATAGACTATGACCTCTATCTCATGTCTAACAACTTGACTCCAACTCCGTAGTGCGGCCCAAATCCCGAATCGCGTCACATACAACCTGTAGAATAATCTACTCCCCATATGATCGGAAATATTATTTGTATCAAAGCAGGCCACCCCGGAAATAGGTGACAAAACACAATCCACAAACGCCAGTTCCAATAATACAATAAGCATGATAAATGATAAGCATGATTATGATATGCTACATGATTAGCTAGGTTACGGAGCATGAATGCAACACCTTGAAAAAACCTGAATCTCTCATACCTCCAACACTGATGCTAGGGAAACGCCCACGACGCCCACAACCCGGTGACGGAACCGTAGCACCGCTCACCACACAACCCGGAATACAATCCAAAACTAGTACCGGGACGCACCCAAGTACTGGGCTGGGTGCTAACCAGACCCCTAACCTACATTGCGGGCATCGCAAGTCTTTCTGTACTCAAGCCATTAATGTGCACATCCCTATTGGGGTGGGAAGCCGCAATAAGCGACCTAAGCGCAAGACGGTCTCCCAACCGCCTACGTCTCCCCAATTACCATAAAACAACCACAACACCTCCTCCAACCTCCATCATCACAAATACAATACAACAAGTATTGTATCATGTCATCATATCAGCCATCTTATAAATTGTAAATCTCATGTTATCATGCAACTCTTCACATTATAATACTACATCGATTATCCAATATTTCAAAATATTCCAACTATGTCAATCTCATGGTGTCAAGCCACAATCCCATAAGCATGTTATAATGCACCCAACTCCTCATTTATCTTTCTTCAATAATACAACCATGACTAACATGTTATAATACAACTATAATGTTTGTGTGAGATTAAATATGCATAAACACCATACATATACAACTTAAATATTGAAACCAAGTAGGATTAACATACCTTTTCACATACTCTAATAAGCTAATCGAATTCGACCCGATTCCGTCTCACAAAACCGTCTCATCCTACTATAATCACATAATAATTATGATAATACATCTCATACTATTATACTAACCATAAAAATTTATTATAAATCACCAATTACTCATTAATATAATTAAAATCACTAATTAATGAAGTATACAAAACCCCCCAAAATTTAGGGTTAACAAGAGAAGAGATCTAATTTACAATGTGGAAGAAAGAAAGAGTAGGCGACAAATCTTCAATCCAAGCTTAGAGGCCACATGGGTGTGTTTAAGCGTGTTTAGAGAGAGAAAGTTGAGAGTGTTTAGATTTGAGGAGAAAGAAGAAAGTGAGATAAGGTTTCCTGAAAAGAAGAAGGTCTTATCTATTAAACGCGGAGCTAAAACACGCTTACTCGGCCGAGTGACTTTTCACTCGACCGAGTATTCTCCACTAACTAATCCCAAATAGCATTCTTAAATATCTCAATAATACCGGGTATTACAGTAGTCTTGTATGCTTGCAACTTTATTAGAGGTAAGCATACACGCTTATAGAGTGATAGAACTCACTACGAATTTATGTTTATGGATCATATCTCGAGGATTACAAAATGTTGAGAAACATCTAGTAGATGCTAGTTGGAGATTAGTTGTCATTGGTAATTTTGGTATTAATATCTATAGAAGGTGGCTATAGGAATTTAATGATGGGAGATTATAAGTTACAATTGTTGTGATTAACGATGTCTTGAGGATTAACTTGTACGTAGTGATGGTCGATGTTGGATTTGAGGAAATCGTTTGGAATAATGTGGTTATGAGATTGATTTTGGGGAAGAATTTTTGGAGAGCGGATCGTTGGTATTTGGGATTTGAATATGTAACATTTCTTCCCTTTTAGATTTGATTTCTCTAAGACTTTATTTTAACTTATCCTTATAAGTTCGACTTATTGCTCTTTTACTCGTCAAGTTGTGATGTTGCTATATCATGTTCTTGTTCTTAATTTGCTAGTTGTGTAGCTTATTGCAAGAATTTGCAACGTTTTTGAAGTTATACCTTCGAAAATTTTCAAATTTTATATTGTGTTTATAAAATTGAAAATTTTAAAATTTTATATTGTGTTTACAAAATTTAGTCTTTTTCTAAATGTTGGTTTGAAAAATGAATTTTCACTTTCCTGTTGGTTTCCGTGTGTTGAATTATCTCGAGGCCCTCCCTTATGTGGGCGAATGAGTAAAGGATCGAGATCAACCCCGCCCGGCACAAGTACTCGTCATTCAATATAACATCAACGGGTGGAAGCCATTCTTTCGGTCCAATCGATCCAGAAATGTCAGCTAGCTCAAAGAAGAAGAACATCGTTTTGTCTCCTATAGAGAGATGCCTATGAGATGATGATGAAGGACCAACTTTCTTGTAGTCTTTCCACGGCCAGACATTGTTTCAGAAATTTTGTGGCTACATACATTAACTTCTACTCACTTCTGCTTTAGGCGAACTTTGTCTTCTAATCATTCAAACTATCAATAGATGGACAAAGAGTAATGGCGAACCCTACCAACCCTTGATTAATGTGAAAAGGACCCTCTTCAATGACCGCTTCTCTTGAGAATTTCCATAGGATGGCTCAAACCCCTCAAAAAGGCATCACTAGACAAATGCCACTAAATTTCGGACTGATTGAGGGCTCACCTGGCTAATAGCCATGTAGGCCCTAATAAAGAATTCATCAAGGGGTTCAAAGACAACTGAAGACCAAATTCCAACTTATGCAAGTAAAGCGTCGTACATCCATCTGGCGGTGTACAAAATGCATCGAAGGGACTCGGAACAAAAAAAAACAGAATACTCCGCATGAAGGTGGAAATGAGTATAGAAAAGTTCCTGAACCTTCTGAATGCCAATTTGATTCAGGAATGCCTAGTCCGAAAGAGAATTCACGGGAAGGGTGTACTTAACCGTATCTATGGTTCTCCTTACCACCGTGATGATCGAAAAATCCCTATTAAAGGCAAGGCCCATCGCCCTTATCGAAGTTGCCTCCAAAAGTTCATTGCCCTAATCCTCTACGCCGGACAACTAATCTAGGTCAAGCCTCTTAGGGCCAGTTGGCCACGAATGAGGATGGAGTGGACCTACAGAGGGATTGGAGAACGACTCACTCAGAGAATTAGGGAACATCGAAGAGCGTTTCACCGTCATTACCCAAGGTACGTGCCTTGCTAACACCCCTATCTAGTTAAGAGTTGAAGCCCTCCATAATTAAAAGTATAGCAAGAAAAAAAGGGAATATTAACCTAAATCTCAAGGAAGTGGCAAACACTGGAGAAAAATGGCAAGAGAGCATCACACTTGCAAAGCCTCGAAATAAAGAGAGTATTTTTAAAAGTGTCTTAGTGTGAAACTACCTTGGCTTGTTAGCTAAGATTCTTTGAAGGCTTATCCATAAATTATAAAGAATATATTTCTAAAATAATTTCAAAGTAAGTAACATCCAACGAAATATTTTCTAAAAATCACAATAGATTTTTACCTCTATTGAGTTTTCCAAATTATTAGTTTAAAAAATGATTTAAGAAATAATCTTTGTAAAATCAAGATAGATACGACTCTTTTGGAAAACTATCACAGCACAACTAAGAATGTAAAACCAGAAGCCTGAGACTGTTTAACTAGAACTTTGATGATTTACACATCTTATTATTAGGTGCTTAGTAATATAGTTCATGAGTCTGTATAAACTAACACTGCCATACGAACTTTCTCTAGATTGCGTCATTTCCTTGTTTCAACTCTTCAAACATTTAATTCATTTGTTCTTCACTTCATTTTCCTTATGGCTCCTCTCATCTTGACGTGATGATTGACAATTTATTGTGCTTGATAATACACCATGCTTTCATTCCTCTGAAACACACAATACTAGATAACACAATGCATACATATATATATTTGTTATCATCAAACAAAAAACAATATCAACTAGAGTCTTCAACTTTATATTCGCACATTGGTCTGGGTGTAGGCCATGTCCATCGAGGATGGAGAGTAACTACTTGGCATATAAAGTTAATACTCTCCCACTCATTCTCCACGTGGGACACTTACATGTGAACATTCTTTGGGTTCTCTTTCACATGTCGTCTCATATGTAAGGTCTCCTTTTGAATCAATTGGTAAGAACATCACTTTTTTCGATCCTATTTCATCTAGCGACGTTGTCAATTTTTGGACCAGCCAAATAGTGGCCCGGTTTTGCCTTTCCTCGAGCGGCAACATCGTTACTTTTCGAACCTGCCTTTGTCTACAATTGTAGATTAAACCTTGGGCTATGATATTATGTAAGATTCGCACTAGGCCAGGGGCACGCCCATTAAAAAGGAGAGAGTGTATACTTTACATATCCGAGCTGTGATTGACAAGGGATAAAATAGCTCCTTGATTTATAAACTAAAATACTCCTTGTTGGAGTTGGTTGTTGCTTCAATACTTAAGTGTGGTATTATTATCCCACATGGGTAAAATGGTGGGAGACTTACCATCTAATATATGAAACTAGAATATAGAAGAGAGATTATAGTTTCCTCATGCGCACGCCGCCACAGTCCGTCCGACCGGCTTATCTCGTAACACGTGCCCGTTGTGGTGAGTCCCTTTTTGCTGTTTGTCCAAACATTTTACATCAGATACTTTTCTAGCTATTCGAAGTTTATTACACAATAAATCTCGCATTCAATATCTGATATTATGGACATTCACTACTGATTTAATTCTATTACATCTTGAATCTCTATGTCACTGTGGGAGGAGCCTCTCCTCCTATAAAGTCCTCATTCTTGCACAGTTTATGCACAAAACAAATTTATAGAAACATTCTCTCTTGATATCTTTTCATTCATATTCTGAGAACAGTTCACACTTCCGTATTTGGTGTGCAACAATGTGAGGAGGGAGGCATGAATCCTGGAGTCAGTGACCACGGAACCCAAGAAGCACCTGTGTGGGGGTCTAACTGATTTACGATAGTGTATTACATGACGTGATTAAGGGTATTTTTCGATCAGCTAAGTTCATATTTCCTACAAGCTAAGTCAGTTAGAGAACTTTCTGATCTTTGTAAATATTTTTTTTTTTCGTTTTTTCTTAATTGATAATGATAAAACCAAATGTTGAAAATTAAGACAATTCTAATGTCGATCAATAAATTGTTACGACCACTCCTTGTAACCTTGTTACTCATTTCTCTATGCCACATAAAGTTGTTCCTGATCTTAGTAGGATGTGACTTTTAGATGAGAAAAATTATAGCATATGGTCTGAAAAAATTCTGTTTTATTTCAAGAAATATGAAATTGATTATGTGTTATTTCAGGAACCACAATTCGCTGAAGTGTCTAGTTTGTCTGAAATTGTCCAACCCGATAACAAATCTACAAAAGACAATCGGACTGTTAGAGGCGTCATGTACACTATATGGTCAATGACATGTTAACATCTTTTACAAACCTATGACCGCTAAGGAAATTTGGGATGCCTTAGAAATTAAGAATGGGTCTAATGATTTTCATACTAAGAAGTATGCTGTTGCTAGATGGCTAAATTTGAAATTGTTGATGGTAAACCAATCATGGATCAAATACATAAGTATAAAAATCTGCTTTCTGAAATTCTTGGTGAAGTGAAAGTATTATACGAATATATGCATGCCAATGCTCTTATTGACAAGTTGTCTTCTTCTAGTTGGGATGAGTATAAGAAACATTTGAGGCACAAAAAGAAGGATATGAAATTACAGAGGATGATTGTTCATATTAAGATAGAGAATGCAACAAGAAGTCGGAATCATGCCAGGGCTAATGCTACTAACACTATCAAAGTTAATGTTGTTGAATCCAGGTACAAACAAAAGAAGTTATAATCAATACAACAAGCCACAAAATTCTGATAAACCAAATAATACAATGACAGAAAATTGTTGGTGGTGTGACAAGTCTGGCCATCCCGCTTTCAAGTGCAATTTTATGAAAGCATATGAGCAAAGACAAAAAAAAATCAAAGAAACCGCAACAATGCACAGGTCGGAAATTCCAAAAGAAAGACCACAATCAACGTGATGGGTACAAAAATTACAAATCCAACAAACCATAAGCCAATGTTGTCAAAGGTTCAAGTGAAGGTGATGATATAATTGCTGCAATGGTGTCCGGGATAAATCTGGTTGGAAACTTGGTGGAATGAAGAGTTGACACGAGAGCTACATGCCACATTTTCACCAACAAGGATCTTTTCAAACACCTCAAGGATATTAATGAGAAAGAGGTCGCGTACGTTGGCAACTTTAACAAGGTTTCAGTCCTCGACATTGGCAAGGTGCACCCGAAACTCACTTCTGGCAAAGTTTTAGCTTCTGACAATGTGCTTTATGTGCTTGATATGCGTAGAAATATGATTTCTGGTGCTTTACTTAATGAGGCTGGTCTTAAACTTACTTTTGAGTCTAAAAAGTTAGTCATGTCTAAGAATGGTCATTTTGTTGGCAAAGGTTTCTGTAATGGTGGTCTATTTGTTCTTGATGTTGAAATGAGTGCATCTACTTCTTCTGCTTACATTGTTAAGTCCATTGATATTTGGTATTCTAGACATGGAAATGTTAACACTAAATCTATTAAATGCACGAAAACAATAAAATTGTTGCCTAATATGATTTTTTATGAGATGGATAAATGTCAAGTATGCGTGGAAGCAAAGCACTCTAAGAAACCTTTTAATGAAGTGACCAAAAGGCGAACTGAACTGTTAGAACTCATTCATACCAATTTGATTGAGTATAAGAGTTGTGAGACTAAAGGTGGTAAAGATATTATATAACCATTGTGGATGATTGTTCAAGATATACTAAGGTTTACTTATTGAGGAATAAAAGTGAAGCTGAAAGTATGTTTTTTATTTATAAGGCAGAGGTTGAAAACCAACTTGTTAGGAAGATTAAGCGTGTAACACATCAAATTTCAAGACCATTGTAGACACCTTGTTCTGCACCTCCCACAAACCACGTAGTGATGATTAGGCTGCATGTTTAATATATGGCATGAGTTTATGACATTTTATAAATCCGTCATCAAGTGGTAGCTCAAATAATTGTGTCAACCCCTTGGTCGTCATCTACGCGCCGATACGTTCGTTTTGACATTAATTAGAGTCCGTTTGGAGTTCGGGTTAAAAAGTGTCTTCATTTTCTGAGGCCGTTTCAACCCGTTCCGGAAGATTCTAGAATGCCATCGCCAAATAATAGTTTAATAAAAAATATCTCGTCCAAATATCATAACTTGCGGAATAAGGAGGCCATAATCTTCATATTTCCATAATCAAACCGCAAAGATCTTGCGTGCTAAACAGAATACCATTGGGGATAGGACGCAGCAGAGGCTGCGCTTCTTCCTGAGGACGCAGCTCAAGCTGCGCCTCTTCCCCAGTCTGTTTCCATCAGTTTTCAGACTTCCAAAACCCTACCTCGTGATTAGTATAAATAAAGGTCTTCATACCTCATACTCTTCACGCGAGTGTCCGCCCTTTCTCTCCACCCTCTTTGCATTCTAGACCTACGCTCTTGCGCTTTGACATAACGTGTTTAATCTTTTTGACCACGTTAGCTCGAATCCTTTCGAGTACCATCACGATTTTGCATTTGACCGACTAATTTGACCGACTACACACCGACCTAATTAATAATTAATCATTCTTTAATAAATAAAGGCATTCTCACTTATATAAACTTGAGTTACCACTAAAAAAGACTCTTTTAATTAAATCTCGTGTCATTACCATGTAAGTCTGAGGGTTTAAATCCCGATTTTAATTAATTATTTAACTTTAATACCGTATTTTGTTGTTTATATCGTAAATATGCCGAAACAAACCTTTTTTATTATTTAAAAACTATTTAAAACCAATCTTTTACGAAACCAGCAGCGAAACCTACTGGAGAAAGAACACACCAGGGGATGCGCCTCCTGGAAGAAACGCATCCCTGGTTGCGCCTCTTCCAGAGGCTGCCTGGCCCCTAGTTCACTTCTTCTTCTTCCTCGGTTTGATTTCTGGATTCGTAGGCTCTTTTATTCTTTTATTTTCTTTGTTCTTTCATTACTTTTAGTCGTTAAAATTAATTTGATCAAATTTTCTAGACCTAAATCGTCAATAATCCGATATTGTATGGTTTTGGTCAATTTATTGATTCCGGATTCGGGATGGATAATCGATTTTCAATTTCGAACTTCTTCGAATTCATTATCATTAAACTTCTGTAAATATCATTTCATTCTTTCAAAGCCTAATTTCTTTAGTTTAATGCATTCGTAATCAATCTTAACTCGTAATTTGTACAATTCATAAAGTTACGTCCTCTAACTCGTTTTAAACAGCTTATATTCATGTTCATGGGCATTGTAGTATGTTCACGTGTAATAAATAGGATAAAACACTTCCTTTGACCTAGTATTACAATTAATCAACTTAAATTAACCTAACTGTAGATACCTCGTTTCTACACCTTCCGCCAACCACCCAATGATGATTGGGCCGCATGTTGGTACACGGAATGATTTATGACAGTTCGTAAGTTTATCGTCAAGTGAAGGCTCAAACACTTGTGTCTACCTCTTGGTCGTCATCTACGCGTTGATACCGTCGTTTTGACAGTCATTAGAGTTCATTTGGAGTCCGGGTCGAAAACCGCTTCATTTTCTAGAATTATCTTTTCAAAAGATTAAGGAAGTATAGATCTACCGCAATTCCATAATTGAAACGCGGAAATCTTTCTTCCGCAGGAGGAAACCTTTGGGGAAATAACGCAGCAGGTGTTGCGCCCCTTCTCCGGCCTATTTTCTCCGTTTTCAGAATATTTTCGTGATTTCTTTCCAAAGTTTGAGTCATTCCAACTATAATACTGCGTATTCTGTAGGCCGAGTGTATTGGTGGCTCGGTCGAGTTGGCTTGACTCGACCGAGTAATCGGAGTTTGGTTATGGTAATTTACATTCTGGAGTCGAGCAACTCGGACGAGTGCTGTGACACTCGGCCGAGCAAGGCTCACTCGGCCGAGTGGTTTTGTGACTCGGCCGAGTGCGAGTTAGAATCCGGAAATTTGA
>JAOWBH010140156.1:0-13583 GCA_028566215.1 Silene coronaria | reverse complement strand
ACACAAGACCAAACAAGGTATGCTAGGATAAGCTTTAAGCAATCTAAGCCAACTACTCAAAGGCAAACATGCAATCCTACACCACCCAAGTCACAACTTCTAAGCCAAAGTCACAACCTAGGGGTTTGCTTCCAAAAGCACTCACCTTTCTAAGCCAAAAGGAGAGAACATGCAAGAGAAAGAAGAATACAAGCAAACTTGGCCAAACTCAACAAGTATTAACTTAACATGACATTCAATTGAAGGAAATACTAATAGGGAAAGGATAATAGTTACGACGACTGTGTCAATCACTGTTGCATCTCATGTTTATGTGTTTATATATATAAATATAATATAATTATAATTATTTATTAAGCTGTGACGAGACGAAGATCTCTTCTTACATTAGATAATAAAATAAGGGCCTGAATGGTAGGTGTATGTTTATTTAAATCTGCATGATAAGCACGCCTCAGGTGTAACAAGAACATGCATAGTATCTTTCTGATGTGAAATATATAATTTTGTAATTTGGAATCAGAACTCCTCTTTGTAATGCGCACCGAAGGTAGCGGCTACGGACAGGGTTGCCGAATTCATAATACGAATAATTCGAGTTCGCAATTCGCTCAAAATAGGGAATTGAATACGCAAAGTATTAAAAAAAATAAAAAAAATAATTCGTGAATTCATAATTACTAATACGCTTCATTTACTTGATTATAATAACAAAAAAATTAAAAGGTTATATGAAAAATAAAACTCATCATCTTTGACATCATGCTATGGTTATATGAAATCCATCAAATAATCATATATCACTTTCCTTCATGGCTTCTAAGAAGGACTGAGGTGGTGGTGCTCTACTAATCTAATTATAAGTAAACTTCATACTTTTCTACGGTTCTATTTTTAGTATCCAATTTATAAACAATAGAGTATATTATCTGTACTATTTGAATTATATGAACCGAAAATATAAGTCTAGTCACTTTGATTCGCTACTTTTTGCGAATTTATATTGAATTTTTAGTTTTTAATACACGAATTGAACTTTGAAAATTCACTAATTTTTATATATAATTCGCTAATTAGTGCGAATTAATACATGAATTAAACTTCTAGAATTCACTAGTTTTTATATATAATTCGCGAATTAGTGGGAATTAATTCGAAAACGTATTGCAAATTGATACGAGCGTATTAATTCGCAATACGCCTCCTATGTCAGCGAATAGGGTACTCGTATTTACCAATGTCGTACCATGTATGTCGTATTTATGACTGAGGCTGACTTATTACGACCTGACACGGAAATGGGTTGATAAAGATACGGAGCCGAGAATGACCAGACTCGAAATGACGTTGCTTAACCATGTCAAATGACCCGTTTGCTAGAATGACCCTGTCAAAAAAAATTATGACTGGTAAGGCTGATTGTGTCTTCTTTATCTGTTTGATTGTTAACATTCATTAAGTTTAGTTTGGTTTTATTTTTACAGTGAGTTGTGTATGAGACAGTCTCACCCATATACTATAGTAAGAATTTCAGCTCTCTTTCGAGCCGGCGTTTGTCTTCATTGAGCTAGGAACATGAATAATATTTTATGGTTTGCACGTCAAAATACGTTGGCTTTAATTTTATAGTGATTCTTGCTAGGAACGTGAACAATATTTTATGAAGGACTGACTGACATATACAGACTGGTAAATGGTAAACATAAGCGTTACTGTACAAGGAGACTTTCTTATTATAATGATTCTTTGAAACAATGTGATTAATATTTTATAATTCAAATTTTATAATTATCGTCCTCTGCGCTATTGTCCGTCTATAAAAATCCGCTTCTGTGCTTGAGTTGGTATGCAGAAAAGCCTATATCTCTGCTGCTTTCTTTCTTCTTGGAAATACGACATTGGTAAATATGAGTACCCTATTCTTTATATTTTCACATTGTAACATGTGTTCTTATATTAACAAGCATTTGTCTATATCTGTTCTTGAAATAACAATAGCGTTCTGCTGATAAACCTTGCAGGCCAGGGTAGAAGCGGCCAAATCCTGGTCTGACAAGCTGATTGATCATGGAGCAAGATAAAGGTTCATCTGAGGAAGATATCACCGTTCCCCTGATAGTATCTGTGGATCAGATAATCGAGCAGAGTATTGGACGCATAAATTTGACTCAAATCTTGCAAACCATCCTCGTCTCACTACCAACTTTCTTTGACAATCAACAAACCTTCATCAGCGTGTTTGCTCATGCGCAACCAGCATGGCATTGCACCAATAGTAACGCCTCCTGCACTTCCAAGTCCAACCTATGTGACCTACCAAAGACCGACTGGGCTTGGGATTTCGGGAATGTGTACACTTCAATCATATCAGAATGGGACCTTCAATGTGCTACCTCTTTACTTGCCAGCATGCCTGCGACTTCCTATTTTGTCGGTTGCTTATTGAGTGGCTTGGTGCTCGTCACACTTGGTGATTCATCGCTAGGCCGAAAGAACCTGCTTTGCATCTCATCCCTGGTAATGTCCCTTGCTGCATTTGCCTCTGCATTTTCTCCTAATATCTGGGTGTACTCAGTTTTTCGATTTTTATGTGGGGTTGGCCGTGCATCTGTGGGAAGCTGTGGTCTGGTTTTGTTGACAGAGAGGGTTGGGAAGAGGTGGCGCCCCCAGGCAACCATGGTTATCTTCACGGCTTTCTCTCTTGGGATGTTAAGCCTGACTGGTATCGCTTATCTAACCAGGAGTTTTTCTTGGAGAACTCTATATGTTTGGACTTCTATTCCTGGAATCATATGCTCTATACTGTGTCATTTCTTTCTTTACGATTCTCCTAGATGGCTGTTCATGCAAGGCCGAGGAAAGGACGCCTTGGATGTCTTAAGTGGCCTAGGATCTATGAGCCAAATAACGTCCAGCTTTCCAAGCGTCAACATAGAACAGAAGCCATCTACTACTAATCATTTCATTTCCTTGAAGGCCATTCTCAGTCGACGATGGGCTGTGAAACGATTGGTAGTATTGATGCTGCTAGCTTTTGGCATCGGATTTATGTATTTTGGCATGTTCTTGGGTGTCGAAGATTTGGGTTCCGAGATCTATTTGACCTTAGTATTTCATGCATTGTTGTCCCTCTCTTCTTTTGTACTTACTTTCCTATGGTGGGTTCAACATTGCGACCGTAAGACCTCCTTGCTTGGCTTCTGCACTGTAAGTGGACTGCTGTGCTTAGCCTTTTCCGTTATAGGCAAAGGTCATGGTGTTGTTGTTATCGCACTGGAGCTAGTGTCCTTGTTTCTTGCCTGTATGGCCTACAATTTGTTTTTTGTGTACTTGATAGAGCTCTTTCCAACCTGCGTTAGAAATTCGACTTCGTCTTTGGCTAGGCAGGCCATGATCTTAGGCCCAGTTTTTGATCCCATGTTGATTCTTCTGGGAAAGAATAATTTGATTTACTCCTATGGGGTTTTCGGATTGGTAATGCTTCTCTGTGGATTTCTGGTCATTTATTTGCCAGAAACCAGGGGAAAAGTGCTCTGTGATACTATGGAGGAGCAAGAGATTTTGGATTATGACAACAAGCTCATTTCTTGATTTCTTCCTAATTTTGAAACATTTGCCCTGCTTTTCTTTTATTTGTCCTGTTAAGAAAGTATGTGTGACAAAATCAATGAACTATTGGCATGTCGTTGTAATGTGTTTGTTTAATATTTGGTAGTTTTGTGTGAAAGTGTAATATCAATCTTCATCTAATTCAAAACTTTGTTCAAAGTGAATTTTTATTTTAAATTTTGCCGGTTCTATTTGCCTTGTTCCGATTTACATTCTTGATTACAGTATTATTTTAAATCTTGCTGGTTCTATTTGCGTTGCTTCCGATTTACATTCTTGATTACAGTATTATTTTAAATCTCGCTGGTTCTATTTGCCTTGCTTCCGATTTACATTCTTGATTACAGTATTACTAATTTGGCCGAGCTTCTTTTAATCGTGAAATAGCGGTCATTCAATGTGTCATGACAGTTTTTATTTTGGGTATGTAAGCTAGAAATAGCCTCACGGTGTTAACATATAAACAAGGTTGTGGACATCTGGCCTCCTAACCCGCCATTTTATGGGACACTTGAAGCGTTCGCTATTGTTCTTGTATATGATTAAAATTGTTCAAAGAGTGCAGGTTGTGACGAACCTGAAGGAAGAGCAATGAGATAACCTGTACAAGCATTCTGACCTTATCGGTCATCTCTTCCATGGATCTGGTCCAGATTTGCTGGTATTTATCACGGAAAGCTCCTTCTGATACTCTAGCCATTGAGGTCTTTAGTAGGAGGTCCTTATCTGACCATTCGTTAAGTTGAAGCGGATGCTGCGGATATATTTTATATGGAAGAACACGAACCACGAGGCTTTATAACAAAATAGTGCTACAGCTACAGGTATGCTCAGCCTGTATATTCTGCCTAATGATATGACTGTCATTAAATAGCTTCACTTTTTCATTCTATAGTGTGTCAAAAATGTGTATGATATGTGACGAAGTAATGAATTACTCCCTCCATCCCAATCACTTATTTACATTTTTTATTCTTTGTGAGATCTATTTTAATCTTTGGTAAACAATTGATAAGGACAGACGGAGTATTGCGTTAAGTTAGTCAATTCTTCTCTGTTGTGTATTCATAATGTTAATGGCCTCATTGAATGGTATGTAGAACTGACATAGCTAAATTGACCCCAGGCCCAAACCATACAACCCGAAGTTGGCCTAAAAACGAATCGACCCTGAACATTGGCTGAATGGAATTAACCTGACTCGGAATATGATACGATAGGACTTTTAATAGGCAAATTGGAAACAAAATCCTTTATAATTAGGACTCGGACTGACTTAAAATGACCTAACACGGAAATGGCTTGATAGATACGCACCCGAAATGACCTTGCCCGAGTGCCCGACCAAGACAATGACTCGTTTGCCAGGTCTAAATTCGTAAGGTTGATTGTGTGCAAGTTGCATCTTGATCTGTTTGATTGTTACCTTTTGCTAATTTGTGTCCATTGCTACAAAAAATTATCTATTGAATAGAGTACTGATCACTTGTGGGGCCTGACCCGCCCAAACCTGCTAAAAAAACAGAAAACAAGTCGAACGGGCCAGTTCAGGGCCAAGCTTGAGCCAGCCTAGCCCAATCCAACCCTTGCAATGAGCCGGTTCAGGGCTTGCTTGGTCTAGCCCTACCAGGCCCATGGATGGGTCCTACAGCAATAAATTAAGTGTCGGAGTCAAAATTTGAATTCAGCGGGATGAAAAAAATTCAACGAAGGCAAACGGGTAATTCTTGAACTAAAATTTTATGGTAACCTCGAAAAAAGTAAAAAAATAATTAAAACTTGTAACTAAAAATTTCGAATTTTTCATACGCCAACGGAGGCGAGGTCCCTGCTAGTCTCCCTCGTGCAGTCGTGCTCCACCATTGTTATTATGCCATGTTTCTTTTTTCCAGTCCTTGCAGCATTAAAAGATTTAGGTGGAATACTGGTGTATTTAATGAAATTCCCACATGCTTTGTGAAGCTTCAGGTTTTATAAATTTTCCTGCAAGATGCTCATACTCAGTGCACCACAACACTACTTCTTCGACTTCTCTTTGTTCCTCTTTGTTATTCTCTCTTTCATTATTTCGGGTATAAGTGCTTAACCAATTGATAGAATAATATTTGGGTCATTATATCGTTCTACTCTCATTTTAATATCGTGGAAGTTTTGGCTCTCTGGCACCGGTTGCTTGTCACCCCTATTTAAAGAGGGGTTTTCCACCTAAAAATCTGGTGTCATTTTCACCGTCTTTCATTAATTTCTCTTTAATCATTGGATGAATTAGTAATGTGTGTGTCTGCATTGAGCTGTAACATGCTCTAGTTCCCTTAAACAATAGCATATTTTATGGTGACAACTGACAAGAAGACATTGTCTGTCTGTAAAACATAGGCTTCTTATAATTATAATCTTTGATGCTTCTTTCGTCTAGAAAATCCACCTTTGGTAAATAAGATCTCAAATTCTATATCGGTCTTTCTAACATGTGCCTACACGTTAAGAAGCTATGTCGGTAAAGATACATAAGATATTCTCATGATAAATTGAAGTGTGATCTTAAAATAACACTATATATTGGGCACAGAAGTAACGTTTTTCATATTTGCACTGTACTATTTCTGTCTCAATCATTTGTGTACCTTTTATATGCATTGTTAGGGGTACTTTAATGAAAGGTAAAAAAATGATTGGGACGGAAGGAGTATAACATTGTTCGGGAAATAACAACTGTGTTTCTCTTGATAAACCTTGTGTAGGCTAGAAGCGGAGGAATCCTGATTGATCATGGAGCGAGTTGAAAGTTCACCTGAGGAAGATATCAATGCTCCCCTGATATTAACTGTGGATGAGATGATCGAGCAGAGTATTGGACGAGTAAATTTTACTCAAATCGTGCAAATCATCCTTGTTTCACTACCAACTTTCTTTGACAATCAGCAAACGTTCATTAGTGTTTTTGCGCATGCGCAACCAACATGGCACTGCACCGCTGGTAACACCTCCTGCACCTCCAACTCCAACCTATGCGACCTTTCCAAGACCGAATGGGCTTGGGATTCCGGTAATGTTCACACTTCAATCATATCAGAGTGGAACCTTGAATGTGTCAGCTCTATATTTGCCGGCATGCCAGGGACAACCTACTTTATTGGTTGCTTTTTGGGTGGCTTGTTGCTAGCCACCCTTGGTGACTCATCGCTAGGTCGAAAGAATTTGCTTTGTATTTCATCCCTGGTAATGTCCCTAGCTGCATTAGCCTCAGCATTTTCTCCTAATATTTGGGTGTACTCGGTTTTTCGATTTTTAAGTGGGATTGGCCGTGCATCTATCGGAAGCTGTGGCCTGGTTCTGTTGACGGAGAGAGTTGGAAGGAGGTGGCGCCCCCTGGCAACCATGATTATCTTCACGGCTTTCTCTCTTGGGATGTTTAGCTTGACCGGTATTGCTTATCTAACCAGGGGTTTTTCTTGGAGAAGTCTGTATTTATGGACTTCAATTCCTGGAATTATATGCACTATACTGTGTCATTTTTTTCTGTACGATTCTCCTAGATGGCTGTTCACGCAAGGCCGAGAAAAGGATGCCATGGAGGTCTTAAGATGCCTAGGAGGTATGACCCAAATTAGGTCGAGCTTGCCAAACATCAAGATAGAACAGAACTTACAGAAGGCACCTACTACTAATCATTTCAGTTCTTTGAAAGCCATTTTCAGTAGACGATGGGCTGTGAAACGATTGGTGGCATTGACGTTGCTAGCTTTTGGCATTGGACTTATATATTTTGGTATGTTCCTGGGTGTCGAAGATTTGGGTTCCGATATTTATTTGACCTTAGTATTTCATGCATTGTTGTCTCTTTCTTCTGCTGTACTTACTTTCCAATGGTGGACTCAACATTGTGATCGTAAGATCTCTTTGTTTGGCTTCTGCACTGTCAGTGGAGTGCTGTGCATAGCCTTTTCTTTTGTAGGCAAAGGTCACGGTGTTGTGGTCATTGCGCTGGAGCTAGTGTCGTTGTTTTGGGCCTGTATGGCCTACAATTTGTTTTTAATGTACATGGTGGAGCTCTTTCCAACCTGCGTTAGAAATTCGACTTTGTCTTTGGTAAGGCAGGCCATTACCTTAGGCTCGGTTTTTGATCCCGTGTTGGTTCTTCTGGGAGAGAATAATTTGATTTACTCTTATGGGGTTTACGGATTGGTAATGCTTCTCTGTGGATTTCTGGTCATATTTTTGCCAGAAACCAGGGGAAAAGTGCTTTGTGATACTATGGAGGAGCAAGAGGCTTTGGATTCTGACAATAAGCTTATTTCTTGAATTCTTTCTAGTGTCAAAACATTAGCCCTGTGTTTCGTTGATCTGTCCTGTTAATTTATAGTTTTGTATTTTCATCCAATAAGAGAGTATGTGTCTTGTGTGACAAAATAAATGAACTATCAGTGTGTTGCTGTAATGTGTTTGTCGAATAAATGGTATTTTGTGAGTGTGTAATATGGATGTTCTTCTAATTCAGAACTTTGTTCAGTGTGAATTTTGAAATCTTGCTGGTTCTATTTCCCTTGCTTCCGATTTATATTCTCGACAACATGCTGTTTTCATTTCAGTGGAGTGACGGAATAAAGCTATTGAGTTACTAATTTGGCAGAGCTTCTTTTAATCGTGAAGTAGCCGTCATTCAATGCATCTGGAAACAGTATTTAGTTTGGGTACATAATCTAGAAATAGCCTCACGGTGTTAACATGGGAGTTAGGTGGCATACATCTGGCCTCCTAAGACACCATTTTATGGGACCCTTGAGGCGCTGAATATTGTTGTTGTCTATGACTAGAATCATTTAAAGACTGCAGGTTGTGACGAACCTGAAGGAAGAATCCTGAGATATTCTGTACACGCATTCTGACACGGTCACAAGTAATGACCTTATTGGAAATCTCTTCCATGATTTTCTGATGTTTATCACAGACAGTCTCTTTCAAATGCCCTAGCCATTGAGGTCTGTAAGAGGAAGTCCCTATCTGATCATTCAGTAAGTTAAAGCAGACGCTGTGGATATATTTATATGGAAGAACAAGAACCATAAGACTCTATAACAAAACAGTGCTACAGGTATGCTTAGCCTGTATATTCTGCCTAATGATATGATTGTCACTTTCCTGAAGAATATCTATGCTTGAAATTAAGTAATCTAAGTCAGGGATAAAAACGAGTGACATAGTATATTCTGACTGACTTTAGGCCGCCCTAATCGGTAATGGGCAAAACTAATCTCTTATGGGGTATTTGGATTGGGAATACTTCTCAGTGGGTTTTTTGTTCTATTTTTGTCGATTGCTAAAAAAAATCAACATCTGTTGCCAAGTTGGGGGAGGTTATGAACATGTTACTTATGTAGATGATCAAGGGGAGGTCTAATATACAGACACACCGTTACCTCTGTAATCCTGTACTTACGCGAGCTTTTTGGGAGGTTATTTTTCATACTTGATAATTATTTTAGCAGGCCATGAGATTTTCTAAACTAAGTATTGCTACAGGTATGCTTTGTCTGTGTACTGTGTCGAACGATATTGTTGTCACGTTCGAGGATGTTTTTATTTTTACAGTGAGTTGTGTATGAGATTGTTCAGGCCTTCGGGACCAAGCTTGAGCCAAGCCATCGTAATCTGACCCTTGCAAAGGGCCAGTTCAGGCCTTGGGTTGCTTGGCCGGGTCCAGCAGCATCTTTTGAGTAGAGTATTATGCCATGTTTTTTTTTCAATCTTTGCAGTATTAAAAATGAAGATGGAGCCCGTAAAGGTGGAATCTAGTGGTTAAAACATGGGTGAAACTCCGAGGAGACTCAGGTTCAAGCTTCCCCAAGAGCGTTCTTGTCGATTTATGGCCTGAATCCATGCTTTCGTGACTTCGAGTCTGTAACCATCGGGTGACTTACCTGGTATACGTGGTTTGTAAGCCATCACGTATACCCAAGGGTTTACCCAGTGCTCACCGAATGTAGCGGCTGCGGGCTGCCTTGTCCCCAAAAGAAATGAAAAATGAAGGTGTATTTTATGACATTTCCACATGCTTTGTGCAGCTTTGGGTTTTATAACTATTTTGCGAAATGCTCATAGCCTCATACTCTGTGGACCACAATACTACTTCTACATCTCTTCTCTCCTCCGAGATATTGTCTGTTTATGAAAAATATGCTTCTGTGCTTTAGTTGGCTGTAGAAGAGCTGGTCTCTGCTGCTTCTTTTGTCTAGAGAATCCACCATTGGTAAATAAGAGCCAAATTCTATATCGGTTTTTTAACGTGTCACGCCACTTTAAGAAGATATATTGGGAAAGATACAAAAGATATTCTCATGATAAATTGAAGTGTGATATTAAAATAACACTGTATATCGAGGCACACGTTAGAAAAAATGTTTTCGTACCTTTTATATTCTTTGTGAAGGGTACTTTAATGAAAGGTACAAATGATTGGGACCGAGGGAGTATAACATTGTTCTTGAAATAACAACTGTGTTTCTCTTGATATACCTTGTATTCTAAAGCGGCGGAATCCTGGTCTTACAAGCTGATTGATCATGGAGCGAGATGTAAGTTCATCCGAGGAAGATATCACCGTTCCCCTGATATTATCTGTTTATGAGATGATCGAGCAGAGTATTGGACCCGTAAATTTGACTCAAATATTGCAAATAATCCTTGTTTCACTACCAACTCTCTTTGACAATCAGCAAACGTTCATCAGTGTCTTTGCTCATGCGCAACCAACATGGCACTGCACTGGTAATAATGCCTCCTGCACCTCAGACTCCAACCTATGCGACCTTTCCAAGACCGAATGGGCTTGGGACTCCGGTAATGTTCACACTTCAATCATCTCAGAGTGGAATCTTCAATGTGTCGGCTCTGTATTTGCCGGTATGCCAGGGACAGCCTACTTTATTGGTGGCTTTTTGGGTGGCTTGTTGCTAGCCACCCTTGGTGACTCATCGCTAGGTCGAAAGAACTTGCTTTGCATTTCATCCATGGTAATGTCCCTAGCTGCATTAGCTTCAGCGTTTTCTCCCGATATTTGGGTTTACTCGGTTTTTCGATTTTTATGTGGGATTGGCCGCGCGTCTGTGGGAAGCTGTGGCACGGTTCTGTTGACGGAGAGAGTTGGAAAGAGGTGGCGCCCCCTTGCAGCCATGGTTATCTTCATGGCTATCTCTCTTGGGATGTTGAGCTTGACTGGTATTGCTTATCTAACCATGGATTTTTCTTGGAGAAGTCTGTATTTATGGACTTCAATTCCTGGAATTATATGCGCTATACTGTGTCATTTTTTTCTGTACGATTCTCCAAGATGGCTGTTTATGCAAGGCCGCGGAAAGGATGCCATGGTGGTCTTAAGACGCCTAGGAGCTATGGGCCAAATTAGGTCAACCTTGCCAAACATCAACACAGAGCAGAAGGCACCTACTACTAATCATTTCATTTCTTTGAAGGCCATTCTCAGTAGACGATGGGCTGTGAAACGATTGGTGGCATTGACGTTGCTAGCTTTTGGCATTGGGCTTATGTATTTTGGCATGTTTTTGGGTGTCGAAAATTTGGGTTTCGATATCTATTTGACCTTAGTATTTCATGCATTGTTATCCCTCTTTTCTGCTGTTCTTACTTTCATGTGGTGGATTCAACATTGCGACTGTAAGACCTCCTTGCTTGGCTTCTGCACTGTCAGTGGAGTGCTGTGCGTAGCCTTTTCTTTTATAGGGAAAGGTCACGGTATTGCGATCATTGCGCTAGAGCTAGTGTCGTTGTTTTGGGCCTGTATGGCCGACTATTTGTTTATAATGTACATGGTGGAGCTCTTTCCAACCTGCGTTAGAAGTTCGACTTTGTCTGTGGTAAGGCAGGCCATGACCTTAGGCTCAGTTTTTGATCCCGTATTGGTTCTTCTGGGAGAGAATAATTTGATTTACTCTTATGGGATTTTCGGATTGGTTATGCTTCTCTGTGGATTTCTGGTCATATTTTTGCCAGAAACCCGGGGAAAAGTTCTCTGTGATACTATGGAGGAGCAAGAGGCTTTGGATTCTGACAATAAGCTTATTTCTTGAATTCTTTCTAGTTTCGGAACATTAGCCCTGCTTTTTAATAATCTGTCCTGTTGTATTTTCATCTGATAAAAAAGTTGTGTGACAAAATAAAAATAAATGAACTATCGGCGTATCGTTGTAATGTGTTTGTTGAATAAATGGTAGTTTTGTGTGAAAGTGTAATATGAATCTTCTTCTAATTCAGAACTTTGTTCAGTGTGAATTCATATTTTAAATGTTGCTGGTTCTATTTCCCTTGCTTCTGATTTCCATTCTCGACAACATGCTTACTGTTTTCACTTCGATGGAGTGACGGAATAAAGCTAATGACTTGCTAATTTGGCGGAGCTTCTTTTAATCATGAAGTAGCCGCCATTCAATGCATCACGACACAGTTTTTATTTTGGGTACATAATCTATTAGGTTGCATACGTCTGGCCTCCTAAGTCCTAAGCCACCATTTTATGAGATCCTTGAGGCATTCACTATTGCTGACGTATATGGTTAAAATCATTTAAAGAGTGCAGGTTGTGCAGGTTCCGACGAACCTGAAGGAAGAGCCATGAGATATCCTGTACAAGCATTCTCACACAGTCACGACTGAGGATCTTATCGGTGATCTCTTCTATTATCTGATCTGGTACCGATTTGCTCAGCCATTGAGGTCTGTAAGAGGAAGTCCCTATCTGATCTATATATATATTATATGGAAGAACACGAAACATGAGACTTTATAACAAAGTAGTGCTACAGGTATGCTGTGCCTGTTTATTCTGCTAATGATATGACCTGTTACTTTCCTGAAGAATATCTATGCTTGGATTATGTAATCCAACTCGCGGATAAAAAAACGAGTGACATAGTATATTCTGAGTGGCTTTAGGCCGCCCTAATCGGCAATGGGCAAACAAATTCCTTGGAAAAATATGTTTTCCCCTTGGATATATGAGGACCCATTAATTATGTATGAGTGTTTGAATTGAGCTGTGACAATGTGTAGATTAATAATTGGATGAACAATAATAACTTGTTTAAGACGGACATATCTGTATTAAACAAGAAAATTGGGTCAAATAGATTATAGATAGATGAGACAAAAAGCATAATGCTTAAGGAATGTAATGTAAATTCTTGTCCCATCTACCTATAGGATAGTATTTGATCCGTTCTACACTTAAGACGGATATGGATAGTATTTGATCCGTTCTACACTTAAGACGGATATGTCCGTCTTAAGAGACACCAAATGAACATTTAATATTGCATAGACTATGTCAACTATGGTGACATGTTTGAACTCAGACTAGTAGTATATGTTTATTGAAATATGCATAATTTTCACAAGGATAGCTAGAAAACTATATTTTTATAGTGATTCTTGCATGGAATGTGCATAATATTATATGAATTAAGATTCATAGTTGACATTTTTTTCAGCTATAAACATGATGCCTCTGTGTACTAGTTGGTATGTAGGAGAGTCTACATGTTTGTTGGTCCTTTCTTCTAAGAAATTCTCCATTGGTAAATACTGCTTCCAAGTTCTTTATATTTTTGCTCTATACATTTTTTTTCAATATATATTTCTATTTTGATGCGATCCGTGAACATGTTCAACCCATGGCCATGGGTTTTAGGTTGTTGGAGCCAAAGACTCTTAACTCTTAGGTCATTCGAAAACAACCTATTTGTGTTGCTAACAGTTTTCCTATGTTTTTAACACATTGGTAAATGGTAAGATTGCGTGTATTTGACCCCTACCCTACCATAGAGGCAATTGGTGGTCTTATTTTGCATATTTTTCTGCCAGTGAACATGATGCTTTTGTGCTGTTTTTGCTATTATTTGTATGTGGAACCGTAATCGAGTCTGTATGTCTATGCTTCTCTGGAATGTTGTATTTTATTTTGA
>JAOWBH010140135.1:0-13585 GCA_028566215.1 Silene coronaria | reverse complement strand
ATAAACAAAAATATATATATATATATATATATATATATATATATATATATATATATATATATATAAAGGTAAGTAAATAAATAAGACGGAATGAGGGGTAAATGGAGCAAGTAATTGAATGCAACATGGGTTGAGGTTTGAGATGATTTAATAGTTTTGGAAGAGAACACTACTAGTTTGTTTTGTAGTGTAAGTGACACGCGTATAAACACATGTTGCATTGAATTTGAGTATGGTCGAGTTTCTGACACTTGAACATCCTTCCAAATTTGTAAGCCATGGTAACTTGTACCATGACGACTAAAGAGTAAACACTATATCCTTTCTAGTTTCTATGAGTTATGGAACCTATTTTCTTTCATTCTTTCAAACTGTCCAATTTTTCAAAATTTGTGACCAACATTTTGGAAAATCGCCGCAATTTAAAAAATCAGAATTAATTTTTATAGCTAACAACCAAAGTCTAAAATAGAGTTTTGAGTAAATAACTTGGCCATTTATTGTGATAAATTGTGATATATATATAACAATTGTTTTATTATTCATCTGTTTCAATTATATATTTACTTTTGACATTGCCCATAAAAAATAAAAAAGATAAACAAATAATTAAGATGGAAAAAGTAACTAAAATTATATGCATTATATGAGATATACTGTATTAGATATAGGCTCAAACTTGTCAACAATGAAACTACCTGATGATCTAGGACTCCCGGAAAACTAAAGATGTCGAATGCTCCGTAAACAAAGCTCACATTTAAATTATGGAAAATGATAAATACAACCCTTAGAGCTGTATTTAAGGAGTTATAAGAGGAAATAAATCATTAATATTTGTATTAATTGCATTGAATGAGGTGTAGTTTAATTTTTATTTTCTAAATTCATACCACATATAGAAGGTATTATATGATTAAATACAACCCTAAGGGCTGTATTTAACATTACCCTTAAATTATTACTCCATATTTCTTATACATTTTTCAACAAGCACACCATGTTTGGAGTGAAGTTACAACTTTAAGAGTGCTATGCTCTGTTCATTATGAAGTTCTAGCTTTAAATGTGATCTGGTCGATGATCATAACAGACCCAATCTGAACTCAGAAATCAATGAACATAAATAAACCAACAGCAAAATCTCATCCAAACCTATAAATTGGTAAATTTAAGTAAACATAAGTTGCAAAATACATTATTATTATTATTATAATTAAAAATAAACCAACCACCCAATCCACAGTTATATAATTAGGATTGGCCAACTATAAAATCTTCGTGTGAAAGGGAGAGATGAATGTACAGGATTGAATAGAGAGGGTCAATAGGGAGAACTGAGTTGAAGCAGTAAAATGAGAGAAAAGATCGTGCCTAGCCGCTTGGGCTAACTCACCGTCTTGTACATTTTATCAACAACATTCTGCAAAGTGAAAGATAATCAGTGCAAGGGCTTATCAACTTAGAACTTATACCCAGCTGACATACCAGGAACAACTCTACCCAAAATTAGACACCCTTCTCCCATAAACATCAATTTCTTCAGTGTCTTAAACCACAATGCAACGTAATTGTATTGCTCAAAAATACTAATACTAAGTTAAATTTGCTTCCCTGAAACTTTGACAGCAACACAATTGTGTTTGGTAGATCATTATCTTTTGTGTTATCAGTTTCAGAACTAATGTCATATGTTAGCTCACAAAGTAATGGAACAAAAGTCCCTCTCATGGGGCATTGCTAGACAGAATTTTGGTTGCAAGTATAAAATCATGGGGTTTAATAATTTTTTAAACAAAAATTGGGTAACCTTCACACACACAAAAAAAAAAAAAAAAAAAAATTCTAAAGGCATCAGACCAATGTAGTTCAGCGTGGATCTACCACTGGGTGGGGGGTTATGTCAAGGGGAAGGGAAGGGAAGGGAAGACGGTACCTGATAATATTTGAGCATCTGCGGCCTCTTTTTCTTATAGGTTGGGGTGAGGAGATCGCGCTCCATATCAAAGGGAACAGGATCCAGATGAATAGCTTTTATAATCTCAAAACCTTTCAGCTGTAGAGATCAATATAAATGTCATAACACAAAAATTCCTACAAACAGGCACACAAACAACGAGGAAAGGAAGAAACAGTCAAAGGCACCTTTTTCTCTTTTCCAATCTTTGATAGCTCTCCAAGTATGTATTCCTTAGCCTTAGGGTTGACACACAGAGAATCGAAATTCTCATGGATATCATTTGCTTCCGCCCAGCGTTCGAGTGCACCCTTGTTAGGATTAGCAACCGCAACGAGATATGATTGAAAACTATTCCCATACACCCATATCTGAAATTAGGAGACATCAGTACAAGCACGCACAGCCATAATAACCAAACATTACTACTTCCATCCCAATTTATTGTCTCCATTACAGTCAAGTGGTCGACCAAAGTCGACTTTGACAAATAATTTTTCCATATGTTTGTGGCTGTAAACTGAAAATTCTATCGCGTTTGAAAGGGCATAGTGCAATAATGACAGAAATCGATACTTTTAACATGTTTTCCCACTACCCCCTTGTGACGTGAGCGTTGTGAGCTACAGAGCTGTGACACATGAGAGCCATTTTTACTTGGTCATGCTGTGATTACATTTTTTTTGCAACCATGAGACAGCCTTTGGATAAGGACTAAATTAGAAAGAATCTCGAAATTTCTAGATGAAAACGAAGCCTCTCCGTCAGAAAAGGGCAGGTTGAAACACCAAGCAACAACCAAGTAGACAACACTATCCTCGTCCCCCTTCTCAGACTCCCAGTGTGAAACGAATATTTTCATCCCTAAAACATACCGCATCAATGGCGGAGCAAAGGCCAAAGATGTTCTCCAAGTTTTCGACTGCAACATACTCTCCTTGTGAAAGCTTAAATATGTTCTTTTTGCGATCAATGATTTTCAGGCTTCCATCTGGTTGCCACTCGCCAACATCACCTATACAAACACTTAATCAGCAAGTTGTGCTACAAGAACGTTTAATCAAGTAAACCTTAGACAATTAGAAAAAAGCTAAAAACCTGTGTGAAACCATCCATCAACCATAACTTCCTTGGTGAGATCTTCACGCTTGTGATAGCCTGAGAAGAGAGTTTTCCCTCGAACACAAACTTCTCCACGAGGTACGCTGGAGAGAGCATCATATCCCATCTCAGGTACTGATTCAAGGCATACATCCACATTTGGCACTGGAGGTCCCACTGTACCAAGCATCTGAAGCTCATTTGGTAAAGAAACAAACGTTCCCGCACAAGTTTCAGTCAAACCTGCACATAGATTATCGGATTTAAACCTTCAAACATATATCCCACACTAGCGATGTATCTGTGTGTCCATTAAAAAGTCTTATGTAAATTTCCATCTTTCTAGAGTAGTGTTTTACGGTTTTACCTCTGTACTATTACAGGTGGCATAACAAAAATCTAACGGTTTAGCCTGGTTGGTCTTCGGTTCTGTACAAACTAAATAGCAAGTTTTCAAATGTGCCATAGTGCCTTTGATGATGGAAAAATTCTCTTTTATAAAGCGAAGTAATGGCCACCTCCCACCTCCAAATAAAAAGTGAATAAATAAATAAGTAAAGAGACAATGAGTTGAAAAGGACAGGAATAATTTGGAAATTGAAAATTTTAAAAGAGTCGAGATGTAAAAATGGAAAACTATCGGCACGTAAAAAATTTAGAGAATATAACACAAAAAGATGTCACCCGAAAGCTCAAAAATAGCTACCCCTGTGGTACTTCATTTGAATTCCGTGAAATAAGTTTACCCTCGAAATCTTGTATAGAAGTCCTAAATTCTTCTTTCTGCTTACTGTCTTTCTTTGATTTTTAGTAAAATGTACAGAAAATAGTTACAATACTCAATGCTAATGTTAAGAATAAGCATACCATATCCTTGTAAAACATAACAGCATGCAACCACTCGCAGAAATGTTTCTACATGAGTAGCAAGTGGAGCTGCTCCAGATAGTATTAGCCTCACTTTTCCACCCAAAGCTTCCTTCACCTGAGAATAAAAAAAATACAATTGAGAAGAATGCACACTCTTTTTAAGGAAAATAACATAAGAGCAGTAACATGAAGACCACATCCAGCAACCACTAAAAGAATAATAGAGAAGAGAAAATACAGTAATGTTATAGTATAGTGGCCAATAATTGAATAGTTCAATACAGTTCATACTTTGTTGAAAACAATCTTGTCAAACATAGGAGCTGCGTCTGAATGCTTGGATCCCTTCTTCATATTATTGAATTTCCTGATCATAAATACAGGTGTTATCAAAAACCCAAACAGTTAAAATCAGTGTACAACAATATTGGCACCATGGTTACCACTAGTGGAGCTGGCAAAAGCTGTCTGGACCTGAGGAACCCAACCCGATCCGTCCGTTATCTGACCCGGTTCAACACGAAAATTGGGTGAACTGAAACCGACCCGGGGTAAAACCAATAACAGCCTCATTTTTTCTAACCCGAAACCGACTCAACCCAACATGTAACCCTATATTGACTCAACCCGATATATAACCCGATAATGAACTAGCTTAATATTGGTGTAAATAAGACCAAATTGACATTCATCTTAACTGTTTTCACTTAAAACTACAGCTACTGTGGGCTAGTGTGTATCCCGTGATAGTGCACGGTATTTTATATTGAGTATTAGAAAGTTGGTATTTACACTATTTATACTTAAATTTTATATTAATGAGAGATCAATTCTCACTTTAAAAATTTACACTATTGTTATGAAGTTTGATGAATTTTTTTTTTTTTGAAGAGATGAATTTTTTTTTTTTAGTGAAGAAGTAAAGATTTGTTCAAAATAGAATGACGATACATTATGTTGTGAGGTCGTCTGATAAATGTGATTAGAATTCTAATAAAAGACAGCTTTGCGCTAAAATTTTTTTAAACATATATCCTTAGTAAAAAAAATTATTAAATGGGACATAACACTCTTTTTAATTAAATTCGTCTCTTGTCTAAGACAACTATATTGAGGAACAATTCTCACAAAAAAAATGTATCCATGTCCAAAACGGTTTTTCCTACTTCACATTACGTTTTGACGTTCTATTTTAGCTTAGAGTTTGGGTCCACTTAGTGTGTTGATGTAAAATGATAAAAGATAAGACCCAATTATAGGAGTGGTGATTTACGCGGGAAAATATTAGACTTTTCCTATTCTTTTAGTAGATAGGGGATTAATACACCTACTGACCTACACATTGTTTAAACATAAAATTACCCATCAATAACTAAATACATAAGATAAAATATGTGTTGATACGCTGACACGGTACTGATCCGCTAATGACCCAACCCAACTTGCCAACGGCCCAATGACCAACATGAACTGAAACCGACCCAAACCCGTCACTGACCCAACACAACCCAAACCCGATATGATCCGACCAGATTGCCACCTCTAACTTACCAAATTCGCTATGAATACGCTCTTACTGATTCGCGATTCGCTCTTATAGATTGTGCGTTCTATGTATTTTCAGTAAGCAACTTGATAGAATTCGGTTTTGACAATTTAAGATTCGTAGGGAACCAAGCGAATCCGGTAACCATGATTGCCACGGTGTCTCAAGGGCGAGGTAAGAAGGGTTGGATGTTCACAACCGCACCCTTATGTTAACAACACAAAAAGGTGTTTGCAGGATGATTCAATACAAAAATTGTGTGATTGCTTCAGAGAATACTACTTTAAATAAAAAAAAAAAAAAAAAAAAAAAAAAAGAAAAGGAATGCTGTCAGTTAGCAACAACACCAACAACTTTAGCCCAGTACATCAAGGGCTTCCGCAAATTGCGCACCGGCGGTATCAGATGTTACGTTAGCAAGAAGTTGTTTCCGAATGACCCAAATTAAAAGTTGCATCATAATCCAAAATCAAAGAATAGCAACAAGGTACACTAATCTAAATCAGCCAATCAAGACATGTATCAGCAAACTCAAATTCAAAACCCATTTTAAACATGACATATAAGGTGGACAAAAAAGGCATTCTGTCCTGACGAAAAGGCATTCAAACTTTTTTATTTAAAAGGTGCTTACCGTGAGTAAGCAAAGCCAAAAAGTGCACGTTTCAGCATACCCCCGGCACGGAGTTTCTCTTGCAATCCTGAGAGTGAAATAGTAAATAAACATTTGTGAAAAAGACTAATTCATTAACAAACCCCTGACGTTAAATTCACCGTATAATTCGTGCTCTTCATTTCACTTGAAATATCTCCATTTGCTATTTTATGGGAGGATTTTCAACCATGGGGCTAATTCAGTGAAATGAAGTGAATTTAAATACAATAGTTCACCACTAAATAGGACAGCTGGTTAAACTTTGCGAACGAATGTCTTCTCTAATAAAGGAATGACAGGTAAATTATGGTAATAAACATCTCAGTCAGCAAAAAAATGTACCTGAATAAATTCTATCCAATACACGTGGGACAGCACAAAATACAGTTGGTTTCAATACTGCAATATCGTCAAGCAACAATTTGATATCCTGGAAGCCAAAAAAAAGAACAGTTGCGATTAGATACTCTCCTCCGGATAGCAAAACAGAAAGCCACTACGTTTGATGATAACTTTAGAAAAGAAATTGAGCAGTCACTCACCCCTCTCCAAAATCCTATTTTCGCACCATGTGAAATAAAGGCCTCCTCAATAACACGATCAAATATATGAGCCAGAGGCAAGTAAGACAGATACACATCATCCACAACCAACTGCAAGATGTTTTCAGAAGTCAGAAATCAATATGTAATATTAAGACCTACTTGATGACCATGATGCCAAAGAAATGTATTCAAGTCACCTTTTCCTTAGCATTCTCTAGGAAGCTAATAACACCAGCTATCATTGTAGTAATACTTTCATTTGATATCAAGACACCCTTCGGGTCGCCAGTTGTTCCACTAGTATACATTATTGTGCAAATGTCGGTTTTGTCCTTCTTAACCAGTTCATACTGTGTATCACCTGCCTGCAATACAAACAGTCAAATGAAGATTAGACAACAATAGCAAGTCCATCATACAGAACGACTATAGCCAGACACCCTAAAAACTCTACAACCACCACAAAACCATTACCCCATTGTTTCAAAGACTCCACGTCTATGACAAGGTAAGGGGATTGATAAATAAAGCTACTCGTGCATTGAAACAGAATAAAACTACCTACAGATGACCAACAATGTAAATTCCGTTTCAATTGCGTCAACTGACTGTTTCTTCACACTACAAGAAGTGTGGATAGTTGTTCAGTGAGCCAACTAAACCAAGTATATGATAAAAAAAAATGTATCAAACATGCAGGCACTAGAAAACAACAGATACATCCTCAACCCACCCATAACTGAATAATCTACAAGTACATGAAGCCTCGTATGTAACTAGCTATAACTTAGTGCTGTGAATTGACCTTAGTCACTAAATACTTACTAATTTAGCTAAAACCTTTACACAACATAAGTTCTTAAGCCATGAATTTTTTTATTACAATAAACCTATATTGAATAATATGAAGGAAATTGCCAGAGGATAAAGAATACTGAAGGCACGAAAAAGACAGATAAAATTGACACTGGAAATGAATCAACGTTGAACATACCAGTTGCAAAAAGTCATTCCAATCATATATCTGCAGACCATATTTTTCAACTTCCTCTTTCTGTTCAGAGGAAACCTTGCCAAAGCTCACCAAAGCTATACATAAAATCATCATACGGACACAATCAGCAACAAAGAGTGTTTTATGAGCTACAAATATAAATCCCAGCTGAGCAGAAGACACTTACTTTTCAAGTATTTTGAGGTGTTTTGCAGAGTTTTGAGAAGCTGAGACCACAAGTAAACAACATATTAAATTCACATCAATCAAAAAGTTGCATGTTTGCATCAAGTAGCCAACAAAAGCAAGTCCTTGTTATTTAGCCAATATAGATACAATGAGGCTCTCATAGGTAAATGGAAAAAAATAACAAGATACAACATTACAGTGAATGAATATGAGATCCAGCTAGTGAGCCTTATTGATGACTACTCGTATTTGATACTGAATTTCAAGCAAGAAAAGAGCAGGACAGGACATAAGGCAAACCTCAGGGAGCTTTTTTTCTTCAACAAATGCAATTGTTACTTCTGCATGGGAAATAATAAATTCCACAGCACCAGCTCCTGCATTATGAATATACATGAGAACCCAGACGGGAGAATACAACTGGAATCAATTTGCTGCATCAAGGTCAACAAAAGGGGGACAAACATACCAAGTGTGTCATACAACGGAACACAGTAGAGGCCATGGGCATTGCATGCCTGTAAAATTTCTCTATTGTTAGATTATAAACAGCAAAGAATATTCAGCAATGGAATTTATATCCACTCATTTCAAGGCAACAATAAAGAAACAACAAGTGCAACAGGTCAATTTATGAAATATGAAGCCACGATGGAAAAGGAGAAAAAATCCCTAATACACACAAAATAAACCCAATATTATGTACATAGGACGCATGCACGTGTCATCCAATTTCCACAAACTTCAAAAAAAATTATATAGGAGAATAAGAGAAAAAAAGATGAAGATCATAAGATACCTCCATGCTGATCACCCATTCAGCACAGTTTGCTCCAAAGATACCACAACGCCCTCCCTGTCAGTAATGCACATATTAGAGCGCAAGCTAATAACTAAATTCTGCAATTTGAAAGAAGTGGATGGGAGCTTAAAGGGAATATAGAATTGAATGCAGAAGAACTAAAAGTTAGTCTCCTGCTGAATAAATGAAAATTTTCAAATTAAGTAAATCAGCCATTAGCCCAGTGATGCCCGGGATCAAACACAGTCGTATAGCATAAGGATATTCATAGGCCATAGGTTTAAGGTGACATAAGTCACTTCACAAAAGTTATATTCAGGTAAAGTAAAAACCACAATATTAAAAAAACAGCTTAGGATTGTTTGTCTTGTCACCTATCATTAAAAATGGATGCAAGCGGACATGCACACGGAAAGCTTGAGAAATATCAAAACATAGACAAGTTTTAACTAATAAACTCTTGGAGACATTACCTCACTGACACCACAATGACGAATAGAGTTTCCTACTTTGATGACAGTGTCAAAAACCTGTTTGTAAGTTAGCCAAACATATTCACCCGCCTGCAGTCACAGAGAAGCAAGTGTGGAGCTTTAATTTACATCACGCATAAGTAGCCAAGGACAACCAAATGGCACATCATATAAACATAAAGAAAGTTTATATCGTAAGCTACAGCCGCGTACCTTTCCATCCACAACATCCCGGCGACCAAGCATTGGATTGTCAGGGTATTTCTCCGCAGACAAACTGCAGCACAAACATAGTAATTAGCTTAATTATACAGAGCTCATTTTGATTAGAAAGAAAAAGTAAAATACAAAAAACTGAAAGGCCGTAAGTTCAAATTAAAAAATCCTCGCACAGAACATACAGTCAGTGCAATCAGAAACTCAGAAAGCTAGAACCTAATACTCATCAGGCCCAGCTGCGACTAATAAGACAGAAAAATATGAAGTATAAATAGTTTATGGTGTACTTGTTCTTTATACCATCATATTTCAAAGTCGAACATAGTGAGCTTTGACACCGCCAAAAAGGGAAATATGCTCCTTCTTTCAAAATTTGTTAATAATTCCATGTCCCTGATCAGGTAAGACCAAGGATCCCAGGGAACATTGTAACTGATATAAAGGAGTTTCGTCCAGAACACAGCAAGTCCACCAGTTGAACATATGCAATGGAAGTATGTATTCAGTGATGCAACAGAGAGATCAGTCACTAACTAACAAAGCCCACGGTTAGCTATATACATCACATTAAGGACATCCTAGGATGAGACGCTTGGAAACCGGCACTATGGAAAGCATAGTGGAGTCCTAGTCATAGCCATAATGGAAGTCATGCTGCTGTAGCAGCCCATGAAGTTAGTCTATAGACTCGGAAAAAAACCAAGGGCTCAGATCCCAGCCAACTACATATTTATAGTTTATACAGTGAATAATGGTTCTTATATTAAGTATTCAAGTGTAAACTAATTCCCTGCCTACCTAATATCAACGTTAAAATGGATTGTATTGCGGAACAAACTTTTAACTCGATTACAGCCTATGGAATATGCAACACGGCCCTTAAATTTCTGGTCAAGTAATAAATTCTTTACTCCATCCCAGCATACCAAATATCTTACACGGCTATTATGTTGTAAATCAACAACTAATGCTGCTTACAAACAATATCTAATAACAAAAGGCGACATATATAAATAGATGCTCAATAGGACGAATTCCATTGCAGCAAATGATATATATAGCTAAAGGATTTTAGTTAGCATATGATCGAAAACATTTACTGATTTACCTAGCCAACAACCACACTTCTTCTATTAAAAACAGGAGTTGAAGGACTAGTCCAAAATAATTCGCAAACAGCACGTTTATCATCATCCAAATAATTCAGAACTCAACTACCTTCAAACTGACGACCAAATTTCGACACAAATTATACTTTATATTAAAGTTAAGTACAGGTTGTCAGGTACATCATTACATGCACAACTAATTTACAGTATCAAATTGAACTATAAATCGAGAGGCAAACCGTAGTTAACTTAAAATACTACACATTGTAGCGTGTAGACGGAGTAAACTCCGTCCACATTATCATCAGTGACGAAACAAGATAAATTAGAAGGGACTTTCAACACCTAAACAACTAAAAATATGATGTTTAAGTAAAAGAAAATTCATAATTCCTCCGACTCAGAAAATTTTAATCTGTTAATTAAAACGTAAAAAACCTAAAAACTTGCTATAACTTTCAAAACATCTAATCACTAACATAATAACATTTTCAATCTATATTTAGACCATAAAACTTTGTATCCTGACTCCGCCACAATTAACTTCTACCTAAACGTAACGCCTCGAGTTTCGTGGATTTCGCAATGGCTCAATCAATCACATTCAAAGTCAACTTCGCGAATAACAGAAAAGTGAAAATCAAACAAAAAAAATAGCAGAAAGTTGAAGAATCAATAAGAAAAAAAGTAAGAAGAGAGAAGAAGTAGACCGAAAGATGTCCCAACAAGTGTCCATGCCATTAGGAGGGGGAGGAAAACCGTCTTTAGCGAAAATACTACGGAAAACCGGTCCGACGGACGGTTTACCATCGATTTCAGGCTTGGACGGTTCGATCTCGTAGATGAACCGCTTCGAGGTTTCCGCCATTGTCGATGAATCTTCGAGGTTTCTGTCTCTATAGGAATATACGAAACAATAAATAGATAGAGTAATGTGATGAGAGAGGCAGAGAGAAGGAGGGAGATCACGTACGTACAAGGCTGGCTCGGATTTGTGTAGTTTAAGTATTAGAAGATTTAGAACGACTTAAGACTTCTCATCGGTTAACATCACTTGATGAATTGAGACGTCATTTGCGAGACCATCGTATTCGGGAATACATATTCCTACCAATTCTCGATAACCTTTTTCTTTTATTTTAACGCAAAGATTACAAAACACACTACCACACTATATAATTAAATTTAGACCACACAAATACACTATCTCACCATACAATTAAATTTGCACCACACAAACACTTACCAAAAACGGAAATAGAGAAGTTATTGTGAACTGACGAAAAAGGAAATAGAGACGTTTATTGTGAATTGGAGGGAGTATGTCTTTTATAGAACGATCTCAATATAAAATATTATAAATTATATGTAAATAATGTTAATCTCTTTATCACCTAGTTTTACGATAATAATAATAATAACAATTGTGTAAAGCATATTTATACAATAATTATTAATGAAAATTAGGACCTACCTGGAATAAGGGTAATAGGCCTGAATAAGTTAAGGGTAATTATTATGACCCATTTCAAAGGGTTTGATATAAGGGTGATAATTAAAGCCTAGTAATTATTACCTCTTAAAAGAGGTAATCCATTACCGACCACTCCCATCAGTAACAATTACTGGAGTAACAAAACTCTCTTTTCATTTCATATTTTCATCTATGTATCTTGCTCTCCCTCTCCCATCAACTATTTTCTTCACTCTCCTCTACTGATTCCTAATACATGTCAAACCTTATACCCCAGAAAAGTTCTCTCCGCTGACATCTTTTCCATGTTATCTTTCCCCTCTAACATCTTCCCCCAATTAACTTCTTGGATAACAGGCAGGCCCTTAGTAATAGAGAATTTCTCTTTATAATAAGGAATGGTCTGTTTAAATATGTTTCACAATTTCACATCATAAAATACAAGATTTTCAAAAAAAATAAATGAAAACTATATTATTACTTCTCTTTGTAAAACCGTTTTATATTACAATTGTAATTCGATTTAGTAGAAATGTCAAACTATGGTCAGTGGTCCAAGAAGTTGATACCCATCACAATTTGAAGTTATGATGTAATTAGAAACCCTAATTAAGTTAATTGGTTGAGATTTTGACTAATATAGTTAGGCAAGTAGTTGCATGATTGAATTATTTACTGGTTAAAATTAGTCAAGAAATGTTAAATCACATTTCATTAGAGCTGATATAATGACATGCAACAAACTTCTCCTCATTGTCCTTTCGATAATTTTTTTTTTAAAAAAATTTTTTCGAATTTTCTTACTACATAAAGTAAAGCTTTACCAAAGCAATAAGATAAGTCTCAAAATAGCCTTCAGCTTGGAATAACAAATTTCACATCCAAGTCTGGTAAACCATTCAACAAAACTAGTCTTAAACCCGTGCAAATTGCACGGGTATGCTATTAAAAACAATGTTATCATAAACAGGTTGAAGTAAATATGATTAAAATTTTAGACTTCATTTGTAACTTTTAAAAAACATGATTAATATTTAAAATTATTACTTTAAATGACAAATATCATTAAAAAATTAATTATATATAGCTTTTATACTATTTAATAAGAAAATTTTAAAAATTAAAATTTGTAGAACTGTTATTATATAAGTACCAAAAGTATTGTTACAATAACTAATATCATTTATAAAATTATATTATGTCGATTTAAAAAAAAAAAAAAAAAACCTTATAAATTGATTCTGATTTGTATTCCAACACTAACCCAAAATCATTGCACATGTAACCAACTTGCATTTGTCGAGCCTATATGATCGGCTGCCTGACTCGTTCTAGAGTCTTAACCCAATGATAATACCCCATATATATTCAGCCCGAATATACCTTACCTCATCCATAATTAATTAGAAAGCAATAAAGCCCATACTCCATAGTTTTAAGTAAATGTGAGTATCAATCTAGTTTAGTGTAATACCTGGGATTCTAGGGCACCGTTGACGGGCCTAGACTTGGAACGGGGACCTTATAAGGTCACTCGGGACACTGTGGAGACCGTGGATTCGACCGAGTTGGTTTAACTCGGCCGAGTGAGTAGTGACTCGGCCGAGTGGCCTCAACTCGGCCGAGTAGTCGTTTGACTCGGCCGAGTGTC
>JAOWBH010140124.1:0-13586 GCA_028566215.1 Silene coronaria | reverse complement strand
TCTTAAGACGGTTATATCCGTCTCAATTTTAAAATGGTTTAAATACTAACTCATATTATGAGACGTGAGTCGTCACAAACTTTTTGTTATTCCTAGACATTCTATTTTTGTCTCATTTAACTACTTGATCCGTTCATATTTAAGACGGTGATATCCAAATTAAACAAAAATTTGTGTCTTGTGTGTATGTATCGTTTATGAGTTATGCGTTGATTTTGAACTCGACACTAATGTGAAAACTCTAGTTGTGCTTAGACCTGACAAAACTGACCCGATTCGACAAGGCTGAACCGAGACTCGAAAATGACCCGAATTGCTGAACTGGGAATGACCCGACCCGAAACTTGATTGACCCAATGTTGACCCGACCCAAGATGACTCGGCCCGAAAACACCCGACCCATAATGACTTAAAGTGACCCGAAACGATAAGATCCAAGTCATAATATTAATGTTATAAAATTCAAATAAAGCTTTATTTATTACAAATATTCTTGATAAATAGTTAGATTTGCAAAAATAGTATTTCTTAATCAAAATAATACTAACTAAAGTCTCTCGAAAAAAAAAAATACCAACTAAAGTGTTTTAGCCATTAACCCGAAAGCGACCCAACCCAAAATGACCCATACCCGGGTGAACCAAACCCGAAATGACCTGACAAAGGGTCACCCAAAAGTGACCCGAAATGACCCGACTCAACCTGATCCGAAATGTATGACAAACCCAAATGATCAGACCCAAACTGACCGATACATACCCGATCCGAATGACCCACTTGTCATCTCTAGCTGTGCTTATATGAATTGTTATTGAGTTATATAATAATTTGTTGAGCTTAACATTTATGTGAAACAGCTCGAAGATTTTTTAACTTAATTATACCAAAGTTCCAAAACTTATAAACTTTACGATAAACTCAAAATTTTCACTAAAATAATCCAAATTCAAACCAAGTACGCACTAGGCAAGCTTTGACCAAGCTCAACTCAGGCTACCCGCGAGCTCTCTCGTCTCATTATGGAACAAGTTTTGTGTAAGACGATTTTGCACTAACATACAGAGTAATTTATAAGTACAATCCTATTAACAATTTGTGAATAAATAAATGTACCTCTGTTCAACTCCACTCTACCACTTCCCATTTTATACACTATTAATAATCAAACATTCAATTTCAATTATCACTCCATACATAAGTGATAATATATTCATGTGAGATCTTATTTCATCCGGCTTTACGAGTACATTAAAAATATCTAACTATTATAATTTTTGTAAATACGTAACTAACGATATATTTACCGCGTAAAACACGCGTTGATAAATATAAAAAAAGTAAAGTAGTAGACTGGAGTTGAATGGAGGAACGAAGGAAGTACATATTAAAAGATTGTCTTAACGATAAATTTGAGTCTTGTCCAAGTATTTGCGCTCGTTACCAACCTAAACTCCGTAGAATGAGAGGTCTTTCAAATAAAAAACCGCCATTATCGTACCTCCATTTTCTAGCATCATCTCAACAATGTGATTTCTTGAGGTATGCTCCTTAGTCCTTACTCCATTCTCCCTTCGCTTACAGTGAAATCAAATCATTATCATCGTTAATGTTATTTACCTTATCGTTTTGATTCAATTATCAATTCGAAGTTGCCGATGCTTCATAAATCTCTCATTGCTCTTCGAATCACTCGCCGATTTTCATCTTTTACTGATTCAATTGCCGCGTCATTGCATTGTTTTGATTATTCAACAATTAGTGGAAATTGTGATGTTTCGTCGAAAAATTGTGGAAATGAATATGTTAATTGTAGTGATAATAGTAGTTTATATTGCGATTATGCTGCTGCTGCTGCTGATGATAATTCGAGGATTTAACCTAGATTAGATGAATCAGAGATTATTAGTTTGAAGAAAGAGAGAAATCCTAATTATGTTAATTTGAGGATTAAACCTAGATTAGATTAGATGATTAATAATAGTTTATCTTGTGATGATGATGATGATGTTAATTTGAGGATTAAACCTAGATTAAACCTAGATTAGATTAGACGATTCATCGGTTTTTAAACTGAGAAAAGAGAGAGATTCTGATTCTGATGATGTTAATTTGAGGAGTAGACCTAGATTGGATGAACCAGTGCTTATTAGATTGAAGAAAGAGAGAAATCCTGATAGATTATTTCATTTGTTTAAGGAAAATGTGCGTAATCGTGTTGTTGTTGAGAATAAGTATGTGTTTGAGGATATGGTGTAGAGGTTGACTGGAGCGGGAAGGGTTGATTACGTTGAGAGTTTGCTTGAGGAACAAAAATCATTGCCTTAAGGTAGGAGGGATGGTTTCGTTGTTCGGATTATAATGTTGTATGATAGGGCAGGTATGGTTAAACAGGCGGTAGATATGTTTTATAATATGCAATTGTTCAGGTTTAAGAGGACGGTTAAGTCGTTGAATGCGACATTGAAGGTGTTAGCTCAGGCTCGGGATTTAGAGGGTGTAAGCTTGTTAATTAAAGAGGCGACTTGTGACCTTGGGGTTGAATTGGATGTGATTTTGATGAATATTGTGGTTAGTGCTTTTTGTCGGATGGGGATATTGGATAGGGCTTATTTGGTTATGGTGTAGTTGGAAAAGTAGGGAACAAAGCCGGATGTTGTTACATTTACGACTCTTATATCGGCGTTCTACAAATGTGGTCGATGGGAGATTGGTAACAGGTTGTGGAGTCTTATGGTATTTAAGGGGTGTTGTCCTAATGTTGCCATGTTTAATGCAAGAATCCAGTTTTTGATTAGTAGGGGGCCAAGCATGGGCAGCTAATGACTTGTTGCGTTTAATGGAAGAACAAGGGATGCCAACAGATGAGATTACATATAATTTGGTGATTAAAGGATTTTTCGACGCTGGCTTTATTGATATGGCCAGAAGGGTATTATCTGCTTTGCATGGCCGTGGTTATAAAGCGAACTTAATGATTTACCAAACTATGGTTCATCATTTATGCAAGGCAGGACATTTTGATTCTGCGTATGACGTGTAAGGAATGCTTGAAGAAAAATTGGATTCCCAGTGTAGACAGTATTTGTATGTTACTTTACAGGTTTAAAGAGTGTAGGAAAGGTACATAATGCTTGGATGGTTATTGGTTTGGCTGAAAGAAAGCAGCCTCCCTTTCGTAGTACGCAGTTGGACGCCTTAAATCTATATTAAGAAGGCCGTAAAGCAAGACGAGATGAGTGTAAATGCTCTTTAACTGTCTGCAAGCCCAACATTTTATTCACCTAGTCTGTTGGTGGTTGGGTGGTGGTGGCATGAAAAGTTTTATGCTGGTAGGACATTGAACGACGATGGTTCACTGTTTATTTGCAACATTTGGTGAACCAACAACTTATGCTGACGATAACCTCCTGAATGTTGTAAGTTTCTCGCTATCTCTTGCTTAACTTTTGCATGTACTTGTTTTCTGTTCCTTTGCTGGTGTGCTTAGCATAATTTTCGAATCCCTGCGCTATGATTAAGCTTTATCGCAATTAGCGTGAACCATGTATTGTCTCTTGTAACCCAACATACAGCCAATTTTCTCTCATGTTTAGCTGATATTGCATGTCTACTGTGTTTGTGGATGTTTGCTGGGAAGGTCTACTTTTCTAGTATGTTTGAGTTACTTAAATGTCATTTTTATTGTTCTTCTTTCGTGCTTGATAGTTGGCAAAAGTGAAACTGAAGTTGTGTTGGTAACTGTTTTTAAATTTAAGAACCCTTGTGAAAACAAATGACTGCCTGTTTGCGTGGATCTTCAGTATCAGGTTGAGTTGAGACTTTGGCTCACTTGCTTAAGCACCTAGTTTTTTTGCTGTGTGCTTGTATGATGTTTTTCAATTTTAAGACCTGGAGGCTGGAGCTCTTTTTGGCATGTTTGTAATCAAAGACGATCTATATTTTGTGAAAACCAAGGTTGTTGACGTTTTGGTTATTCATTTTGATGATTAACCAATATCTTTTTATGATATAGTAAAACAAGACTGTTCGTGATATGGTACATGATTATTCCTTTCATAAGTGATATAAGGTGGGGAAGTCTAGAACACACTATGAAGCCTAACCATCCTATATTTTATTCTAACCCGGATATATAACACATGCATGATAACCAATGCTGATATTTCGACTATGATAAACTTGCATAGTGTCATGATCCGGCTATGGTGCTCGGACTTAGGTACGATGTACCGTACGGATACGGGAACGAATTCTTGTGTCCGACACTTGGTGGAAGTCATAAAATTAAGGATACGCGGACACGATTAACTAGCAGATACGACAAGTTTAAGACACGGTCAATGTATCCATTTTTTATATTTGGACACGGTCAACGCATCCATTTTTCATATTTATTTTTCCATAAAATTATAAAAAAATAATACTAGTAGTAAATAGTCATAGAAAACTGAAAAGTTTCAACACACTAGCTTGAATGAATGGATATTTAATAAAGAGCATCTTTGAAAAGTCAAAGAATTTAATAAAGTTGAATACGTGTAAGGTTATAAAAAGAAAGTTAAAAGGCTACCATGCATTGAGAACTTAAAAAGTAATAAACAATAAAACAAATAAAGGCTGAAAGTATAAATCAGTAAAGCTAGCACGACTAAACACCTTATTCGACTCCGGAAACCTAACTATGTCGTATCCAAGCCAGGTACGCAAACTGTTCTCCTTCAAACTGCTACCCCTAGGATTTGAGCAACTCAACCGGCCATTTTTCACAACGGCGACCGGACACAAATTTCGTGTCCATATCCGGGTGGGGTCCTACGGACACGGATACTTAGGGCAAAACGGCGAGTCCGAGTATCATAGCGGTCCGATACTTACTTTTGCTGGATCGTGCCTTACCCGACACAAGGCAAGAATGCAAGCAACAAACGGTCTCTTGCTAGTGAGGGATCGCTCACTAGCACGCTTCTGTGTCGGTAATTCGTCACAATCGTCAACTCATGACACACGAAAGCAATAAAAGTAAGTAATACTCCCTCCTATTCACTCATTTCTTCCCCCTTCTATTTTGCATAAGAAATAAGGTAATGATTTTGGATCACACAAATCACTCTACCCCACATGAAATTGAATTTGGACCACACATAGCTTTCCAAAAAAAAAAGAGGGAAGAAAATTTGACTACCATGAATAAGGAAAGAGGGAAGAAATGAGTGAATAGGAGGGAGTACAATTATTGAAAGCAAAAGACAAGCATTATCAAGCTTAAAGATAGGAAGCGGTTTTCATTGACTAGCACTCCTTATAGGGACAAATTTGATAATACATGAATTGTAGGAGGAGACATTAAGTGTGCAAAATAACGATATATTTCTAAAAACTTAAAAATGCATAGTAAACTAAGGAGCTAACTTGAAGATTAGACAGGCAGAAAAACTACTTGAAAGTAAAAACGAAAATGAAAATACATAGGTACATAAAAGAAAGGTAAGTGAATGCGAAGTGAATGCTCCCACGCGCACATCACACTCTCGTCGTCGTGAGGATAAACTTAATCCTGGTTTAGTGGATGCTTCCTCGTTTAGTGGAGGTAGTCTCGGTCGTCGTGAGGATAAACTTACTCCTGGTTTTAACTCAATTGTTTAGCAAAGGTTGTTGTTGATCGGAGCAATAATGTTGGATCACTCGTCCCTTCAAGAAGAAATCGGATCGGATCGGATCTCCTTGACATTGAGTTTCTCAAACATCACCTCTTCCACGTTCATCTCTTGGCAATGGCGGGCTTGGAAAGTCAATATCTTCGTCCCCGAGAAGACACTTTGCAAGGTCTCGCATCAGTTTGTCTTCGACCACTATAGTACTTGTAGTCACGGACAACTTACTTCTCCAAGCCAATCGCATTTCAGTGAATTGGCATTTCGATGTTGCTCAATGATGGTACGAGGCGAGTAGTGGTACGAGTCCTTCTTAATTGAGTTAACGACTCTCACGTTAGAAGGACTTCTTACACGGTCTTTCGACCCTCATTGTCTACCCCACTTAGCAATGTAGTTAGCCTTATACTTACTCATACACTCTCCACCGAACTTTTGGGCATCTTCATCTTTGGCATGCCCCCCACCGAGCAGTTAGGCATTCCTCTCACCGGCGCGTCCTTCTCAAGAACCGTGGAGCCTACAAGCGTCTCTCGCTTCGGCCTTGCATTGCCGACATTTTTAGGGACCTTTCCGTCATGGTCTCTGGGTGTAACTCAAATGACCCCATCACCTTCCTATTTAAAAGTCGATCATCCTCGACCTCTTTTCCATTTGTACCCAAACCGGAGCTATGTTCCTCGATTTTGCCCTTTGCTTTGGACACCCTTTAGTTTACCTCCTTCTTGGCTCTAACACCAATCTCACCTGATGTGCCTCATTCCACGTCAAAAATTTATGGTGTCGATCGAAGGCACCCGATTTGCCTAATTCCACGTCACAAATTGTCGATCGAAGGCACTTTCCCATTCACAACCAAGTCCACACAAATCAACCCTATCGCACTAATCCTATTTAAATGCGCCTATTTTGTTGAGGACACACCTCGTGAACTTGCGGGAGAGTTCACACGACTCCTGATCGAAATCGAGTTGGGCGTTGGGTGTGATTGGTTGCTCTCAACTAAGATGGAATTAGTTTGCAGGCTCTTTCCATTGGGGTCAGTCCATTGGGCTCACTCTAAGAGGGACTGACCCAAATAGATTATGCCATACTTTAAGGCGACTCTTGCTCTAAGGCCGACATTATCGAAGATGAGTCTTCGGTTCACTTCTTGTTGAGACCACCTCCTTAATCCGTTGATGAAGTCTTGTCTCGATCATGCATGCTTAGAACTTCCTCACATCATCTCATGTTGATTTGGTGTGCTTCACCTCCTCCTCCACCTTACTCTGAGCAACAAACTCCGTCGTGTTCTGCAGATAGAAGTGGTCTTTCATATTCCTCTTGAAGTCGTGCCTGCTTTGATTAATCTTGACCTCCATCACATCTTTGCATCGTCCATAAGTCCATACTTGTTGTGTTGATCTTCACCGTTTAGTTGAGCTCTCTTATTAGTAACTATGATACTTGGACTCGCCGTTTTGCCCCGAGTACCCGTGCCCATACGACCAACCCGGATACAAACACGGATTTCGTGTCTGGTCGCCGTTGCGAAGAATGGACAGTTGGGTAGTTCAGATTGTCGGAGTAGCAGTTTGGCGACTAGTTAGGTTTCTTGAATAGGGTGTTTAGTCGTGCTAGCGTTACTTTCAGTCTTTATTTGTTTAATTGTTTATTACTTTGTAAGTTCTCAATGCATGGTAGCATTTAACTTTTTTTTGTATTTTTATAACCTTACACGTGTTTAACTTTATTGAATTCTTTGACTTTTCAAAGATACTCTTTATTAAATATCCATTCATTTAAGTTAGTGTGTTAGAACTTTTCAATTTTCTATGACTATTTACTACTAGTATTACTTAATTTTTTTATATTTTTATGGAAAAATAAATATGAAAAAGGATGCGTTAACCGTGTCCAAATATAAAAAATGGATACATTGACTATGTCCAAAACTTGTCGTATCCGCTAGTTAATCGTGTTCGCGTATCCTTGATTTTGTGTTCCAACTGGACACAAGGATTCGTGTCCATATCCGTACATCGTACCCGAGTTCGAGCACCATAGATTAGTATTGCTCCATATCGGAAATGAAGTTAGTGACAACTTTCAAATCTCTCGCCCCATGGTAGGTACGAGTTACAGAGGTCGTGTCACTTTCACCTTGCGAATCCCCGAAGATTTCCCTTCATTAGCTACCGCTATCAGACGCAAGTTTTCTCTAGTTCCTCATAAGGGGAGCGACTCCTTCCTCATGCATGTAGGCAATCACATCACCGAGTGCTTGGAGTTGGGTACATACCTATCTTATCCTTCCATCGACTCGAGGCTAATAATCGTTTCTTCTAACTCATTGAGGCCTTCCCCCATTTGGATTATAATGTTCTCGAGAAAGGAAATTTTCTCGTTCACTATAGCCTTCACTCGGTCCTTAGTACTCCCTTCTAACTTGTGTTCATTGTATCCATCCTCGATGAAGCAATGAGTTACCGCAAAAACCTGTCAAGATTGGGGTACCGTATCGTGGTAGGGGGATGAGGCGACAAAGTGCAAGGCGAAGGCGTGCGCCTTTTGGATGTGAGGACCCCATTTTTTTATAACAAATTTGTAATTTCCAAATAAAATTTTGGGCAACAATAACCTTTTTAGGAGTTTTTAAGTTGCCTAACATGTCTAAGGAGTAAAGCTTTCAAATTCTTGGTTCGAAGTGAATGCCACACCCGCGCAGATTATTACACTTCCCCCACTTAAACTACTCACCTCACCCCACTCCCCACTTAAACTGTCGTCGTCCTAGGCAACACTCAAATCTTCAATTCTGCTCATGGACTTGCTCATGGAATCCCTAGCTGTGTGGAGGTAGTCTCGATTGTCTTGGAGATAGACTTGCTCGTGACCTCAACTCCCGTATTCAACGAAAGTTGTTATCTTTACTCTCTTGGATCACTCGTCCCTTCAAGAAGAAATCGGATCTCCTTGACATATAGTCTCCCGAAGTTCCGAACATCACCTCTACCACATTCATCTCTTGGCAATGGCGGGTCCGGAAAGTCCATGTCTTTGCCCTCCGAGAGGCCGAGAAGACACCTCATAAGCCCGTTCGGGATGATCACCACGATGCTGCTTCAGTTTGTCTTCGAATATTTAGTACTTGTAGTTAAAGACAAGTTAGTTCTCCAAGACGCCGTTCGGCGTGGCTCCATAATGGTACCGAGGTCTTCTCAATTGGGTCAGCTAACCCTCACACCGGGATGCCGAATGCCGAACCAGCACTTCGGCATGGCTCCCTAATGTCACAAGGCCTTCTTACCCGGGTCTTTCGACCCTTATTGTCTACCCCACTTCTTGGAGGTAGTCTCTCGTTCTGGGATCTCCCAAACCACTTAACAATGTAGTTAGCCTCAGACTTGCTCACCCTCGTCTCCACTGAACCTTTGGGAGTCTTCGTTTTTGGCATGCCCTTGTGCACCACTGAGCACTTGGGCAAATACAAGTGGCAGCACCGCTGGCAATTAGAGGGTTGGTGTTTTTATGTTTTGGTGATTCCTGTATCTGTGGATGTAATGATATATATTGATATGAATCATATGACGTTGTGTTTGTCTGATAAAGAGTTGAATTCTCCTGCTCTTAGAACTAGTAAAATCAATGAAACCCTTAATGAAAGTTGTTTTTATCCAGAATAAGGGAGGGTTGTCTTTTCAAGAATTTTAGGTGATGTAAGTCTAAGAATAAAAAAAATGCTGATAGCATCGGATATCCTCCTCAATTGAATTCACTTTTTGATGATATCTGAGACAAGTGAGCATATTATAAGATCATTAGTGTTCTGTTTGATCAACCGTAAGCTCATACGGAGTAATTCAATTGATAAAGTGAAGTTCTATATCTCTCTCAGGGATTTGCTTCTCTGCAGGATACACAGCTCCACTGGGCAGTTCCTTTTTCTTCTCTGGCCCTTTTGGTAGCTTTTGATAAGCCAAGAGAGGACCTCTGAACAAAATTACCGCTCTCCAGAGTTCATTCTTTTATTCATTAATAATTGTTTCCTTGTGAGATTTGAAATCGAACAGAGAAATAGAATACTGTGTTGATAAATATTGATTATATTGATGATACATAAATATTGATTTGCCACAGAGTTAGTTCTTTGTTTGTGGTAAAATGAAAGAAATTGGATTTTGGAGTACTACAGTCTACATGGATGAATTTTATTATCTTGTAGCTTTCTTGCATTTACTAATTTTGTATTCGTTTCGATCAGTCATTGTGATGGCCGTCACGGCTCATTTTCGCTAAATGTGGCTATTGTTGTCTTAACTGGTCAGAGTATCTCTAAAACCTGTACAAAAGGGGCATGTTCTTGTGTCGCAGCTTTGATTTAATAGTTAATACCATGCTCGCTGCCAGAGTCCCGAGGGCTCAAAAAATTGTGGTGTTGGCATTGGGGGTCGGATGAACACAACCTTAGCACCATGTTGGTAAAACAGAGAGGTTGTTTTTTAGATTACCAAAATTGAAAGTTTGTTGAGAAGTGCATCAAATGACTGATATTTTTCTTTTTCTTTTGTTACTGCTAAATGCTTTCAAGATCTGTTCAGTATTGGTCATTTGTCATTTATGTAGCTTTATTCTGCATGGCTTTCTGCTTCTTCGCAAGCGATTTAAAGCCACAGTTCTGTAATATATGATTACCCATCACAGCTGCCCTTGCAGTTTTCTCTGTCATGCTTTATCGTAATGCTCTCTGCTTAGATGAATCTGACCAGCGTTTGACTTCTCTGCACTCCATGAATCCTTTCTCCCATGGTTTTGAAAATGATTAGAGCTCATCGTAGTTGATGAAGAATTTTTCTTTAGTGGTAAAGCTGTCCTGGTAATCGGATAACTCCATTAAAAATGTTCTGTTCTTCATTCAGAGGATGTGATTGCAGAGTGCAGACTGCAATGGCACTTGAAAGAATAAGGTACGAAGTTAATCTTATGTGGTATGCCAGGTCTGAAATTTGTTCATGAATTTGTTTTATACCCTGGTCCAGAAGTTGGCAACCATTAGATACACCATTAGGCCTGTAAAGCAAAATTCTTGCTGCTAGCGCCTGGAACTCCTATTGTCACTTATCAGGTATATTCGGCTTCTTGCTCATCTGAATATTTGATGTTTGACTGTTTGAGTGAGGACCAGAAAGTTTAGATATTCTATCATGTTATATCTAGTTTTTTGGCATGCATTATCCAATCCATTTTTTCCCTTAAGTACTACCCCAAATCCAAGCAAAAATCTAGAATTCAAAAGATCAGTTAATAAGTATTTGCATTGATTTGGTGCATTTTAAGAGCTGGAGTACCCATCGGACTAGGCTTCGTACCTATCATTGGACCCGTTGACCATAGTATTTGCTCTAAATGCAGTGATTAATCCTCTTGTTCACATGCATACATCTGATTTGTGTTTTGTATGTCATGTTTCCAACCTTTAATTGATAAGAAATGTTGTAAGATTATAAATGGGCATTTACTTGTTCTCTTAAGAAAAAAATTTCAACTTGAAGATAGCAGTAAACTGAAATATTTACCCTTTGTTTGAATGGGGAGTTTAGGGGGAAAAGGAAGGGAAGGGAAAGTGATGGGACCAATATTCCTTGTTTGAATATGGCAACTAGAGTTGGAGTAAAATGTATTGCGATTTAGAAGCCAGAGTATTAGGGAATGTATTGCGATTTAGAAGCCAAATAAACATAGGATACATTTGGAAGAAAAACTCTATGGCCTATTTTCCTGCTCCCCCATCTGTCACTTCCCCTTCCCTGCAATGATTGAATCCCAAACAAAGGGTCAGTTTCTGTCAAAAAAAATGTCCTTTCTGCCTCATACATTAGGAAGAAAAACTCTATGGCCTATTTTGAGCATTTGTGTATTTTTTCTGAGCTTATTACCTCAGATTTCATTCGTTTTTGAGCATGTGTATTTTTTATGAGCTTATTAAAGTTTATAAGTTACTTTTTAATTTTTTTTCGTCAAAACTCAAATTTTACTAAACTTATATGTAATGTTTTTTGAGTTTTATTGTAATTTTTTTGAGCTTAATGTTTAAGTGAATGAACTCAAATTTTTTATAGTAAAATTCATAATTTTTAAAACATTATTATAATGCTCATAAACTATAAAACTGGTGGTAGTACATCAGATGTACAATCCACTTACTGCAAGTGTTTTTGGACTTCGTATCCACAATGAGTCCAATGCTTCAGCTCTTCAGGTATGTGACCGTTTTGACTTTGTAAGATGCTTATGTTCTACCGGAGGTGGGTTACATTTCATGTGCTCCAGCGATAAGTTTTTCTCCCCTAATACTTCTACTTTACATACACTGTTGCTTGATGTTGTGGAGATTTGCAATCACTATCAAACTGTAAGAGAAAAGATACACAATTGACAAGTCTGCTACCGTGTTTCGTCTTTTCTGTAAAATTTTGGGTGCAAACACGCTCCGAAATGGAGATTAGTAACTTTTTTTGTTGGTTTTCTAGATCTGCTTAAAATCCCTGTTCTTCCGTCTTTTCTAACACTTGCAATTCAGAGTTCAGACAGACACTGCAGCAAGGAATGTGTCGAATGGCTGCTGAAGAATCCATTACCTGGTAGAAAAGCAAGAGATCCCAGAACTTTCCAAAGACGCCCAATATGTGCAGGATAAGTTTCAAAAGACAACTCTGAAGTAGTAAAAATAATGCAAATTGTTCATATATATATTAAAACGTTTTTCCAACCGATTGCACAGATGATGAGATTTTATCGATACCAGTAGCACGAAATAATCTCTTTTAAGGTCAAAATGATCAGCTGAATCCAGTACAAATCACTATTTATAAGTTACCACATTATTATAAATTTATAATTTACTGTTTCAAAAACATGTCCATCCTTGAGAATTACAAGACAAAACAGAGCAATCAATACGTTCAAAACAGATTTGTGTATTAAAGACGCGCTTCTTGGTATATTTGAACAATCTTGCTCAGCGACAGACCTACTTTTGTGAACTTCAGGTCTTTGAGCAAACATATTAATGAAAGAATGGAAAGCTTTCTGGAACAAAACCGTTGCTCTTCAGGAAATATGCAATCAAAGACAGTAGTATGATCAACACAAAGATCCAATAATTGAAACCTGCATTTAAACAGCACAAAGTCAGGCCAAAACTTTTGGTGGCAACTTTATTGAACATCGATTTAAAAGAGCATTTTACTAGATGAATGATTCGGCTCCTTTGCTTCATGTCTCATTAACGGTAAGGTTTTGGCGCTTGTCTTTTCACGCTAATTGCCAAATTTGACACTTTCCAGTAGGAAAAAAAGAAAATACTTCCTCTTGATAAACAAATTCTCTTCATAATTATAAACAAGTTCTTATATAACTGACGTTTCTGAACTCGAAGACTATTAACTGAACGTCGTGAAAATATGAAGAAAAAAAAAAAAAAAGTTTGATAGAAAGCGGCTTAGGTATTTACAATGTTGATGATGCCACTATTCATGAGCATTATGGCCTATAAATGCAAGCACAAGGACAAATGAACAAGATAAATCTGCACTTCACACTTTCCCTAGTAGAAATGGGCTAAAAATGAAAATTGGGTACAAATAGTAAAAGAAGGCTATGAAGAATAATGAATTTATTGCATCTCAAAATGCATATTATGACGGTCATTTTTAGGCATGTAGTACGAATTTCGAAACATTTTTTTTTCCTGGAGTAACATCTTCAAAATTACCGGTTTTTGGTGGAGCACCTTCAAAATCATCGCGATCTTCCGCAACTCGAGTGATATTTCTCAAAACAATTGTCCTTTGAGTCAATTTTATATGGTATAGAGTAGGGCTGTTAATGAGACGAGACAGCTCGCGAGCAACTCGAGATCGGCTCGATAAAAGCTCGGTCAAAGCTCGGCTC
>JAOWBH010140114.1:0-13586 GCA_028566215.1 Silene coronaria | reverse complement strand
AGCAAATGGGCCATATCTTGCACCTTGGCTATGACTTATGAGGTCTGGAAAGAAAGGAATATGCGGATTTTTGGAGGTCGTGCTAGGAGGGCTGACCAATTGATTAGAAGCATCAAACTGTTAGCATTCGTATGCTTAAGTGTGCCCCTAAGGGGGGCTATGATAAGATCTTGGAGATGTTAAATAGTCACTAATTTAGTTGTTTAGTTATTTATGGCGTTTTGTGGTTCTTTTCTTTGTAAGATCCTTCTCATTTTCTTTACCCGGAATGGATGAACAAAATGAGTAATTTCTTGCAAAAAAAAAAAAAAAAAAAAAACTCTTACTCATTAACTAAAAGAGGGGAGACAGTCCAAAGCAAGATGCTCCCATCAGGTTTTATTACCCTCGTTTTTCAAATTTCCTCTTGAAAGAAGGCAGATATATTACCAAATGGAAAAGATGGGGGAGTATTAGTAAGCAAGAGATCTTAGCCTCTCGCCAAGTTCATTTTCAGTGGTTTTTAATATAAATACTTCCCATCTTGCTCAACTATGTTTTCATATCCTTTTTCGTTTTCTTGTTTTCTTGTTTTCTGTTCTCTTGTTTTCCATAATTCACACGGCATGCATGGATTATAGATTTCACATGATCATCATCCCTCGGTATCCTTCTAAGAAAATTTGTAGCCTCTTCAAAGTGCCCCGAAGCCAGATAAGCCTGGTACATCCTGTTGAAACAAAACAAACTATAATATTACTAGATGCAAGATGATAGGCTGCCAGCTATATATAAGGTGCTCAAATATTAGCTTGTCATTTGCTTTATCCATCATCATGCTCCAGGTCAAAGAAATAGCAACTATTTTTACTCCACTGACAACGTAAATTATTTTAGCACTGATACTTTGATATGCAACTATAAAAGGAACTATAATATTACTAGGCGCAGGGATAATTGCCCTGGCCGATATCATGAATTATGATAGCGGCATAGCGCCCAGATGAGCACTGTTACACTAATCTCACCCATCCCCGTCTCTCTCAATTCTCAAACCCCTTAGCTGTTATTACGACTGTAAATTTTCTGTCACCATTTCTAACATGGTTCCAAACACATAAATACCACGGAGGAATTCATAACCATGTTCTTTATTCCTTAGTTACTTAGATAGTCCCAAACAAAAGCATTTTATGCTGTGTTTTTCATTCATGTTGTGTTTCCTATTATGCAAAAGACATGCATGAAGCAGGAAGGTCACACACGCTACTCTATAGGAGAAAGGTAGCAAGTCTATTACAAAATAACTGCATTCAAACAGCTAAGGTGAAGAATAAGTTTCAATGGATTTGTTATAAGTCCGTGATCCAAAGTCTAATGATAATTCATGTTCTTTACAAGAACAGAAGTGATATGCTAAGCAGACATACCTTAAAAAGCTTAAAATATTATGAGGAAGGCCAATTATCTCATATTCATTCCAAACCAACTGAGCTTTCTGAAGATCCTTGCAGCTGACACAAGCACTAAGAAGAAAATCAAGGCATTTACGTGAAGGGCAGAGATTAAGATCTTTTCTAATAGCGACAAGCAGATCTGTGCCAATCTGCACATCAGGTGGCTTCATATCTGCTATTTGTGAAAATATCTAACAAAAAAATTGATAGCAATTAGGTCATAAAAAATTGAGACTAAAGGGAATATGATGTATATTTAGATTTGGCCATTTGGGAAAGGTGACGTGGAAACAGGCAAGACCTCATCAAATATGAATTCTTGAGCTAGCTCATCATCCTGGAAGTTAGATGCAAGTTTCTTCATCAAATCAACAGCAGACCTACACAACAAAAAGGAATCAACCTATTAAACACAAACTCACACATTGGCCACATGCTTAGTTGGGATGTTAAACGGCCCACCTTAGATTCTTTTCTCTAATACAATACAGAATAACCCTACAGCAACCGTCAACCCAGTAGTGTGGATCATTAAGTTCCTCAAGCAATCCAAGCAACAAGTTCAATTTTCCTTTAAACTGCTGGTTTTCCTGCAGAAGACGGTATACACTTGCAGGTTTCAGCAAAAAAAAAAAAATGATAAAGTCCCCAGAAAGGCACATCTAAAATAAAAATAGAACTTACAATAAGAGCTATTACAGCCTTTGGTTCTAAACAGGAACCATTTTGTTTCATGTCCTCATAGATGTCCAAAGCATCCGCCATCTGCCCATGACATGCAAGGGCAGAAACAAGAGCACTTTTAATTTCAGTTAAGTTCTTCACTGGTATGTCTTTGTCGAAGAGAACCTGGTACAAAAAAATATCAAAAGAAAATCACGAAACAAGGTCTAAGATACAACTTCTTACTTTCTTTTCATAGAAAATATATACTTCATTACTCCGTATTATTAAAGCACATATGTAATGTTACTATAGACAGAGAGCAAGCTTCCAAAAATTCCTACTCCTCTATGGTTCACTCATTAATCAATACAAACATTAAGCTTGAGCTGTTTAGTACATACTGAAAATGTTAAGAATTGAAGTTAGCTATACAAAATGGATGTTGTACACTTATAAAATTTACCTTTTTGGCCTTCTCGAATTGGCCAGAAGAAACATATCCATTTACAAGTGCCATGAAAACATGTTTAGTAGCTTGAACACCAGCGAGCTTTAGTTCTTCATAGTACTGCAGAAAAATTAACGCAACTATCGATTTGAGAGTAGAAAAAGATTTAAATTATCGTCCATGGCCAAAAGAAGTTGAACCACATTAAGTAGGGTATTGTCAAGCAACATGCAGAGCATAGTGAAAAGACAAGCATACAAACTTCAAATAAAGAGCATGATTTGTCATTACTTACCTAGAGAACACCTTCCTAAAAGTATCACATTACTTTGATAGATGTAAGAAAAACTCAGAATAGTCACACCTTAAAACATCAGCCCCATAAAGAAATTAACTGATTACTCAGCTTACAAATACAAAACAAAGTCATTACACAACTGCTACGTTTAATAGATGCCTAAAGGGAGCTTTAAAATATAGGGTAGGAGATAATGCAAAGTTAGACTTAGAATGGTATACGCAAAAACAAGTTAAATTCTACTGTGAAAGGAGACTTTGGGTAAGATAAACTCGCTCAATGGTAATCACCACTCAAAACAAAATAATTTTGCTCTTCTTTTCGCCGATACATTAAATTAAATAAAAGAAAGTAAAACAATAGTACATTTTGGAATCAACACCTCGTGCAAACAGTAATCCCAAAGACAATTTACAGATGAAACATAAGAAACTGGGAAGAGGTGAAGCTCAACATTTTCTTAATGCGCTTCAAAATGCTATTCCTTGGTAATGCATTGTGACGGAATAAAACAAAATGCTTCACTAATTCGGTTACTTCTTATTATGGTGAAGTAGTTGCCATTTGAAACAATTTCCCTTATCGGCGATCTGGAAATAGCCTATTTGTGAGCAGAGGGATACGGCTACGTACATCAGACCCTAGCCCTCAAATCTGCGGGATCCCTGGAGGTATTATGGCAATGTTGTTGACGTCCATACTCTCCCTGCTTTCCCTCCAAGGAGTCCAACGACTATATCAGTCGAACTTTTAACTAAATATCTTCACAACATGTTAAAAAGCCCACACTCGCACAAGCAATAGTCAGGTATTATCTCATTCTGTTAATCTCCCCACTGGAACTCCAGTACTTGCATCCTAGGCTGATTCAACTTTAAATCATACACTTTAAAGTTAAAAATAAATCACCAAATGTTAAAATGGTATGAAAGCATAGGTCTGAAATTACTGAATACACCTAGACAATGGCCTTAGGACCATCGTATTAAGAGTTCTAACCAACTCAAATGTTTACAACCTATAGAAAGGCCTCAAAGCTGTTGAAGACTATAAGTGATCTGAATACTATGACATCATTAACCACCCCAGTATAAGAGCAAAAACCCACTAAAAGGTATCTAAGGGAGTAAAAAGGAATGACAAAAATCCCTTGACCTTAATAATAATACTACACGGTGCTTCAGAGGCTAGGTAGGGTAAGAGGGTGGGATTTACGCAACCTTAACTTGGGACAAAAACACAGAAAAATATTTCTGGATGACATGATAAAAATTGCATTAAAATGCATTGTTCCATAATTACTTCACAATGTAAGTGGTGTTAGTTTAGTCAATCATTTTGCTAAATTTCAACATATTCAAAATCAGAGATGGCAATCGAGCCGGATTTGGGCCGGGTCTGATCAGGTCGGGTCATATCGGGTTCCTGTCACATCGGGTTATGACTGAATTCTAGTAGAGCTATCAAAAGTTGACCAGACCCGATTATCCAAAAACCGACTTGAATACCTGATAGAGCCCGAAATTTTGCTGAACCAAAACCAACCCGAAGGTTAACCGATAAATCAATAGAACCCGAAATGGTAGGACCCAAACCGACTTGTGATGTGGCAACTTGAATACGGTTTTAAAAGATTATGCGTCAGTTTTACAATGTACTAAAGACGTTAAAACGTGATTGTGGTTCATTAAAAGACATTATAACATCTTATTAGTGGTTCACGACATTACAATGAGACGGGAAGTGATGAAATGTGGTATTTAGTATCAAGGATTGTTAATAAGTCGTCTCGGAAGGCTGTGTCATGTGTGGAGCATAGGAGTCAAAAGTAGTTTCGGAATGTAACGTTTAGCATCAAAAGAAGAAGAGATACTTTTGTCAACTATTTGTTTGTTTCGATAAATAACCGTATACCAAACATATTAAAACAGTAATTTGAAAATATAAAACTTACATTTTGAGTAATTAAACATAAATGTTTTCACTTTTAGTTATCCCTGAAATAAGTACTTAGAGTTTGATCGAAATTTGAATTTTTTTAGTTCGCTAAGGTAGATAATTGAATTTCTAGGATTGGGCCCAAGTCGAAAATTGAATATTCGTCTTGCCTATGTTGGAAATTGAAAATTTGTCTTGGCGCAAATCAAATTTAATTTTCAAATATTTGATTTTGGCTCCAAAATTTGCAATTCAAATTTAATGTTGGTTTTTATTTAACAATTTGTATTATCGATTTTCGCACCCGATTTCATGAAAAGCGTTTTATTTACTCAAAAATTAGATATTTTTGAAAATTTTTGTTTAAAAAGTTCCACAGCATTAAAAATGTTTTTAAAGTAATTTATGTAAAGTCGGGAAAAATAAAAATATCATTGAAGTGTTCAAAATAATGGAACAAGAGGTAGAAAAATAACGAAGATATTTTCAATTGTTACTTTTGGGTTATCCTCAACATTGGTCAGCTTTCGGGCGGGTTATCGTTTGGGTCAGGTTAGTACATGAATCGGGCCAGGTTGAGTTTGGTTTTGGGTCGGCCTTAATCAGGTTACGGCGGTTTCCTGGTTGGGTTGGTTTCGGGTCAACATTTTCGGGTCCTGGCGGTGCGGCGCGGGTTTGCTCAAGTTTGGGTAGGACTAGAGCTAGGGCCCTATTCAAATGACAAACAATAGTGTAGTTAAAAGATTATTTAAATGCTATAAAGTTAACTATTAGTCACCATTCAGAAGAGTGACATTGCAAACAAGCACGCAATCGGCAATCGATATGCTTTCCATCACTCAAAATCACATGAAATAAAACAATTACGGATAATTCACGTGGTACCCCTAAACTTTGCCACTTTGTACATGATACCCATTATTTTAAGTTTGTGTACATGTTCCATTTACATTTGATTTTTATGCACAACATGTCCTTTTTGTCGCTCTAATAAACTTCAATTTATGACCTATGCACCTCAATTTGGAATTGTCCAATTTTTTGTTCTGGGCACATTTTTTTGTCATAATGACATAATCTACGATTTGAGAAAAAATATTGTGAACTGAGATTTTCTAGTGTTTTTTCTCACCAAACCCGAAAATCGACCATAACTTCGATCTTAAATTTTCGAATAACCATTTTTTGTTTTATGTAATTATAGATCTCGAGGAGGTAATCAATTTCAAAAAAAAAAAAAATAGCCAATTTTGATTTCTGGTTTACAATTTATGCTTAATTGAAGATTTTAAAAACGATAAAAAGAGTAGATCGTACTTCAAAATCACACTTCAAGGTTATCATGTGCACAAACATAAAAAGTTAGATACCACTTGCAAATTGACATAATTTAGGGGTAGCACGAAAATTTTCGGTAAAAATTAAGATGGTGCATAAATCTTTAGTGCTGAGCTACGTTAACATTTTATTAGACAGTACTCCTAGCGGTTTTTCATACTCTCCCATTTGACTTGTCAATTGTCAACCTTTTTAAGAAAAAAAACCTTTTTACTTATCTACCCTTCAACCTCCATTACCTTCCTCCCTCACCAAAGTGACCAAACTCCCCTAGAGCCCCCACCATCAACAAACCCAACTCATTTTTACACCACCGGAGCCCACAACCAGGCACGAACCCATCGCTAACCCACTACACCACCCACCACTGACATCAACATCCCACCAACCACCCTCAAACACCTCCCGACACCACATCCATACAACCCTCAGCCACAGCCACAGCCACCTCCACATACCGTGAATACCACCATCTACAAGCCCACCACAACCCACGAAACCACCACCACTGTCGCCCACAAAACCGAGCGAGTACTAAAATATTGTGTGAGCAGAGGGAAATGAAGGTGGTGTTGTGGGCGAGCAAGGCGAAGCAGAGAAGTCCTTGTTCCAGATTTGGTGAAGAATTGATGGCCAAGGAACCCAAATACCCAAAGACTGAACAGTGATGTATTGGCGGTTGGAGTTCCAGAAGTGGTGGGTCTTAGGGGTTTTCAGAGGGTTATATGCTTATATGGAGGAGATGAGGTTGGAGGGAAAGGAGTCCGGCGAAATGGTGGCCAGCATGGTGGGTCGCTAATGGGTCAGAGGAAAGAGAGAGGTGGGAGAATATGGCGGTGATTTCAGCTTGAATAATTAGGGTTGGGTGGTCGGAGTGAAGATAGAGAAAGTGGTGGTTGACGGTGTTTAGGTGCGAAGGTAGGAGGATATGGCAGACTGGCAGTAATGGTTGCTGAATGGCTCAAAATGAACAATTAGATTCAATGGCATGTGTTATAATTCTTATAGATTGCTGAGGGAACTTGGTAAAATGTCGATAAAAACTTGCCAAAAGAGAAAAGAAATGGAAGTGAGAAGAAAAGAAAAAAAACTTGCCAAAAAGAAAAGTGGAAAGAAAACGGAAAAACAGAGGCAGTATTAAAGGACCAACCTTAACGACGTCTTCTTTATGTGTACAATTGCATATAAGGTAGCTGAAAGTCTGTGAATCTGGTTTCACATCTGCTTCTTTCATGTCTTCAAGGACCCTCTGCACACCATCCATGTTTTTCTGCATAGATGCACGGGAGACAAAAAAACACAGATGACATTCAAAAGGCGATGCAAAATCATGAAGAGGCAACCGATAAAGCTTGATAAAAGACCGTACATGGAAAATTGGAAATAATACAAAATAATATATTTAAAAATAAAAATTATGTGTTTATTAGGTTTCTTTCAACAGAAACGAGATCACCAGTAAGTATTTCAAAAACTATAGTTGCATCAAAAAAACTTTAAATTACAACTTTGGACTGAGAGCCTTCTTAGTTATAGAATTTATGTAACTACCACAACTTGAGCTTGTAGCACATTTTTTGGACTCGGGGCCGTTTGAAATTTGCCAAAACATGACCAATGGATGACTTTACACAAACGACATCGTGATTAGCTACTTAATAGCAAAAAATAACAAGCACAATGGAAACTCCAAACAGCACCGGTGAAAAAGAAGTATGGAAGGTCTTTTCTTTTGCCTCCACAAAATCTTAAATAGAGTAATACCACAGACCAATTAGACACCCACCAAAACAATGAATAAACAATTGAGTCAATAGATTTAGAGAGCGAGAGTAATCATTGAATGGATGGTCCAATTGGAGGCATATTGAAAATCCCAGGAACATTGTTAAACCCCCTTTAAAGAGTCATTTTGGTTTCTTTCATTGTAATCGACGACCAAATAATAGAGTCTTTGGCATTATTAGAAATGAAAACAAAATTTCACTCGCTACTAACCACAATACGATCTTCCGTGGAAGTACTCACTTCCATCAAAAAAATAAATATTTTCAAAGTTGTTCTAACTTCTTATAGCTTGAGAGATTTTACAATGTTCCCACATATTACCTCCCTTCCACATTCTTTTCAAACACAATCCAAATACTGAATTGTGAAACCCTCCAACATGATGTACATTGTACCATGTGATTTTAGTAGCGTTATCCAGAAGTCGTGGAGGTAATGTAAAGAGTTGCAACTTATAACTCCAAAAATGTTTCTCAACTGTGCCGGTTGTTCAGTTTTTAAAATCAGAAATTTGAGTTAATTTTTCATGTTATTAGTCTAAATTATCTCTCATGGGCTCTCTTTTTTCACAAATAGATACACCATTTGCAAATAGGTCGTATAGACTACAGAATAAGACAGATATAATAGTGAAGTAACAGTGATGTTCTGGAATATTGATTGTGTCATCATTTTAATAGGGTTTTACAGATGGGAAATAACGTGATGACAGCCTACAATTTCATCATGAAACGGCCACTACGTGACCTAATGGTAGTTTATTACTTTATTGCATGTCCTTCCCTTCACTTCCCTCCTTTTCTCGATATCCAAATATTCCAAACAAAGTGTACGCAGTACGCTGTAGAATAAAACAGTAAGAGACAAAAAAAACACCTTACCTCTCGACAATAACCACCTATTATAGCATTGTACATACTTGCAGAAGGTTTCAAGTTCAATCCATCCAAATCCTTCAGCATGGCATATGCATTTTCAAACTGCAAGAAGAGAAAACAACGGGCCATTAGAGCTGGATCCAACATAATCACCAAATATACAATGAGAATGGTGTATGATACAAACTTACATCTTTCATTCTAACATTTAAGTTAATGATGCTTCTGTATGTCTCACCATTCGGCTGCAACTTGTAGCGCCCAACTATGGAATATATTCTACGAACCTATTTAGACAAAAAAGAGAGCAAATATATAAGTTAAGATACATTGTCGGAGCATCAGCGGGTATACCGAATATCATTGATATTTTTGATAATCAAAATTAACTATAAGATCACTTGACCCAACAGCCGCAGCCAGACAATTGGACATTGACCCACCATGGTGAGGTCTCAAGAGGATCAAATGTAAATACCCTCTACGGCATGATTCATGAAGCAAACACTTTTTCCACTGTACCGTAAACAGATCAGATCACTGATTCATCCATTAAGACCACAAATTAAAACATTTGAGAAAAGGGAAATCAGGCATAGTAGAATGACAATACTAGTAGTTCATTTGAAAGAGTAAAAGACTGCAAGGTCTGCCATATTCTAGCAAACTTCTCTTCAAAATGACTTAAGGACGGAAAACCCACAAAATGAGCTCAATAGATCTAATCTGATCTTTTTGTATTTGATTTTTAATCCTCATTAAAACTCTAATCACATAAGACTCGTGTGGAAGTATGTGTACAACTCTTTCAAATGATGCAAAAAGCCTTGGACCTAAAACGCTTTGGGTTCGGCTAAAATAAATCTGCTATGGAATCGTCAATATGAGTTGGTGAACAATGAAAAAGAGGAGGGAGGAAAAAAAAAAAACAGTGAAAAGAAATTAGGCGGGAAAGTGCAGACGCGAAGAAAGGAAGATACAGTAAAAATAAGATCAAGCTTTTGAATGAACGAGAAGACATTTGAATGGGAGAAGTGAATGTGAAGACAGATAAAAAAAAAGTTGAAACAAAATGCTGGAAAAGAAAATAAAGAACAAATTCAAATAAAATAAAAAGGTTGAAAAAATAAATATAACCATTTCTGGAAAACAATAAAGTTAAGCTCCAACCACATGAAATTTTGTCCTCTGCCCTCCCTTACGCCACATTTCTTCAATCCCAACTCCAAAGTGAACTTATGTCATTCAATCCTTGGTATCTACATATAGTTGTTTATTTAGGCCATCTTTTACCGCTCAACATCTTATCAGTTCCCCACCCAAAACTCATAACCGGTGCATCACTTAGCCATCTCACATGGCCAAATATATCAGGTGATTCTTCCTCGTCATATCTTCAATCGAAGCAACTTGATACTTCGTTATCAGACTTCAGACCCTCCTCAACTGACCCTTTCTTGTAAGGCCACACCAGATAGGGTTTTAAAATAGTCATAATTTAAAACAAAAAAAATCAACAGAATAAAGTTGACCAATTAAATGAATATCAACCCAAGTAGTAGGGTGCTTGTGGTATAAAAGTAACGGAGCCTAAGTATAAAAATCAGTAAACTATAAGCAGTAGAAGTATCTCCCAAGTGACAAATCCACGTGAAAAACTTTTGAACAAATGTAGTTTATATAACCTTGCATTATAAGCAGTAAAAATATCTCCCAAGTCCCAATAGGCCAAATCTGCCCAAATCCACATGAAAAAATTGCTAACATGTAGTCTATATAACCATTTATATAGACTCTTGGACACAAAGTGTCCTCTTTGACCAATAAAATTGAGAAACTGTAACATATACAGGTTTTTCAGACCAGTTTACCCCCATTATATTAGTATTGTGGTCCTTGTAGCTGTAGGCAGATGCCGTTATTACAGTCACTTGACAGTGAAACTGGGAGCTACGTACAATTATGACAAGTAATTAACGAATACAACATTTGGATGAAAGGATATCAACTAAATAGAATTTCCAAAATAGAGATTGCACAAATGACAAGAAACTAAAACATACCAAAATAAACTCGCGGATCTCCTCACAGGTATGACATATGGTATTGAGTGTTCCCACTGACAAGGTTAATCCTGCTTGACACATTTCATCAACTAAATCCAAAGCCAAATGGACCTAGATCAGAACAAGGGAAAAATTAAGATAATCAGAAATTAGGAAATCACTTAAAATAAAAAACCAAGAAACAGCAAGAGAAAGGGGGAGATAGCTTAGAAAGACAAAGGCCCTTATACATTGTAATATACGTACCTTGTGGGAGTCGCAACAAAAAGTAATGATCATCTCATATGACCCAGCTACAAGTGGAAGATCCAGTTTTTCGTGCATCTCTTTGAATTTTGAAATAATATCCTCAACCTTCAATCAGAAATGCAGTTATACTCAAATGCAAAATTTTAGATTGCTGCAACCACATTTTTTTCTCCTATCATAGATAGCAGTATACTAAGCAGTGAATTACAATCTATGAAAAATAAAATGCAGTATGGAAGAGAAAAGAGCAAGAGGGTCTCCAACCAAGATTATTCATTTACTAGGAATCTTAATCTACAAAGGCACAAAGCTATTAACTACAGTGTAAATATTAAATCCATCATACTATAATCTTGGACAGTAAGCTGCAGCATTTCATAAAAAAATATTATGTTGCTGAAGTGAGAGAATAATTCGCAGTAAGAGGCTTTCCCTCATTATCAAGCATAGCAATATTGTTCTCTTTAAATGGAACTTTAGCAGTTTACCTTAAAAGACAACACCGTCCAGCACCCTAAGTCCCTAACCTGGCTAACCAAAAAGAACTTAACAGAACTTTAAATGAAGCACATAACTTGTCTGCATTTCTGAAGCTCTAAAATTATGAATAACCAGAAAGCACCACTATTAGCGGTTAACCTTCATACTCCCTCCTATTCTAAATAACCTTCCCTCTTCCCTTTTTCGTCTATTTACAATACCTTCCCTATTTCCTTTTTTGGTAAAGTTTTGTACTTATTTTAATCATCTCATCCTACAACAATACCCCACAATACTTTCCCTCTCTCCAATCACCTCACCCCACAACAATACTTTATGCTTATTTTAATCATTTCACCCCACAACAATACCCACAATACCTTTCCTCTCTTCAATCACCTCACCCCACAACAATACTTTATGCTTATTTTAATCAAACCCTTAAATTTTGTGCCAATGTTGAATAGGGAAGGTTATCGGGAATAAGCATAAAGTATGTGGGTATTGTTGTGGAGTGAGGTGATTAAAATAAGCATAAAACTTTACCAAAAAAGAAAATAGGGAAGGTATCGTGAATAGACGAAAAAAGAAATAGGGAAGGTTATTTAGAATAGGAGGGAGTATTTAATAGGGAGCTACACTTTGTACGACTTGGATAATTTGGTACTTGTTTGGTTGAGCGTAAAATGGGAAGTAGAACTTTAGAGAAACTAACATTCTGCATAATAAATGATGTCGCTCGACTTCTTAAGTAGAAACTCTCAAGGATAATTCAAGTTCCTTATGTAAAGTAAACAACTTTAGCCAATTCCCATGAATATATAATTCATCGAACATTTTAAGTTCACAAGTTCTTCGACTTTCCAAAATGGGACGAAAAAAGCACTAAGGCTGAGCTTCAAGATATTCAGTCACTAGATATGACGCCAAGATACTTGTCATTTTATCTGAATAACGATTTCATCTAGTTGCAGTTTAGCAAAATACTTAATTGGCGTTAAGTCAACACAAGTCCATACAAAATTCAAAGAGAGTGATGAAGAATTAAGAATCTAAGGAACAAATCAAACAGAGAAACTAACAAAATATGAAATCTCTCAATAAGATTAAGTGCATTGGATTAGCTTTAAAAGAAAATTTGACAACTTATCATTTATACCCTAATAGAACAATTTCATCAGAAAACTTGACAACTTCTCGTTTTACGCATATATTTTTGAGGGCATTTTACCTTTAGCTAACGTCCAAGCAAGCAAAATGACAACCTCTACAAGGAGCTTTTACACTTCCAAATCTCCAGGCAAGCAAGGGTGATGAGAGATTCTAATGGTTCTCAAAGAGTTAGGGTTCTAACCAGATGAAAGCTTCAAGGCATGGGGAAATCTCATTGCTGTGTAAAGTCTCTGCACTATATTTTCTTTGTGCTTCATAGGACTTAACTTGTCTCTCACATTTTTATCTCTTATTCCCCATTTGTAATTTTTTATCAAACTATACTCCCTCCCTTCAAATCCACTCTTCCCCTTTCTCTTTTGTACAGTATTCAGTGAAGGACAATCTTCAATATTATCGACAATCTATAAAAGAAAATATATCCATGTGGGATCTTGTTTGATTCGTCTTTAGGAGTATATTATTAATATCAAACTTCTATAATTTTTACTAATATATAATGAAAGATATAAAAGACACAAAATGCACAAAATGCACATTGTCAAACATGAAAAAGCAAAGGGGAAGAGTGAATTAGAATGGAGGGAGTAACATGTTATTGATGCATTGAGAGTTTAAGACAGAAGTTACAAGCATCGATAAGAAGTATTAAAGTGTAATTAAACACGAGCTACTACAATTGTAAACTTCTGCCAGTGCATAAATAAGCCAGGGTATTATGACTATTATCCCATACACTTGTAATCTAATATGCATAAAAGAGATGGCTTTAAAGAAATTACCAATAGAATTTATGGGAGGTTCCTCACCGCTAAATTTTTCAGGCTG
>JAOWBH010140103.1:0-13587 GCA_028566215.1 Silene coronaria | reverse complement strand
TTGAGTCATGATGATGGAAGCATGGTTTTTGGCTGCTTGTATATGTCGATGCCGTCAGTTTTATTGTGTCTTAGTTGGAGAATGAATAATGATCCCTTCTCCTGCTTATCTTCCTTATATTTATAGTCAATAAACCCTAGTGGGTTTATTAGGGTTTCCCACGTAGTTGTCTTATTCCTCAAGATAGGGTTTAGTGGATTATTGGGACCGACCACCATTGCATGCTAGTACCCGTTTATCCTCTTCCTTCGATCCAAGGGCCCGACTCCTCCATGTTTAGGTCTGTTTGCTTATTTAATTATCGTCTTATTTCGTGTCACGTAGCCAGGCCAAATAGTGTAATTTTGGCCCAAATATTTTGCCCCCAATTTTGCTTCTCAGCTTCGTTGAGTAGGGAAATTGACTCTTCAAATTCTGCCTGCTATCGTTATTCTGCTACTAGTAAACTGTTGGTAGCCTTCTGGATTGAGCCGCTTAAACAAGTTGTTGTCAGCCTGCTACACCTCTGCTGGAGCTAGCTGCTGAAACTCTACTGGAACAAATTGCTGAAATTCTACTTGAACGTGTTGCTAAAATTCTGCTGGAATAAGCTACTGATCCTCTGCTGGAACGAGTAGTTGATGTTCTGATGAACAGGTTGCTGATAAGTGACGTTAGTTTGACACATCAGATAATATTCTGAATCCCTACTCTGTACCCAGACTTGTACTCCAGACTCATCATACTCTAATCTGCTTATTGGACCATACTCTGCTATTCTGGCAGACTGATATTTGCGTCTCTTTGCTCCTGCTGGTCTGGAAGTAATGTTATGCAGGTACTCACGTGGATTTCTATTGGTAGATTTATAAGAAGGTGAAGTAGACAATTAGATGAGATGCCTCCTCCAGGTTCCTTCTGGCTTTCCACGGTTCTACTGATCTGGAAGAAGGATGATGCATACTCTTCTAGCAGGCAAACTCCAGTTCCTACTAGTGGGTGCTGGAGGATGCTGGATCCAGCCAATAAAAGTTGACGGATGTTGGTCCAGCTAGCAGATGCTGGAGGATGGTGATTGCTGGATCCAGCTTGTGGAAGCTACCAAATGTTAGGTCCAGCTGGTGGATGCTGGGTCCAGCTGAACCAGCCTCCACCTGACTCTATTGTTCTGCATTTGGTCGCCAAATGTGATTCAAGTGGTGAGATCATATGGCAGAGATTACTTATGCAACTCTTATGTAGGTGGTATCTGAAAAATATTAGCAATGCAATCTATGTGTATGTGAACAACCTTCTAATGCAGGATCTAGCCTATATGGCCGTTAGAAACGTTTTGAACTTTATATGTTGTGTATGCAATGTCTATCAATGTGTTGTGAGAATGATCGAGCTCGAGCGTGCGTTTAGCGTGCATTGCGAGCGTCGCGAGTCGTGTTATATTGTTTGTTTATTTTATCGTTTATAGCGCGTGTAGCGCGTTTGTCATGCATACACTGTACGCTGTATGTTGGTCGACTCTTTAATTGGTGGCCCTGGGATTTAGTTCGCCCACTCTGTCAGAGGAGCCACACTTTGCGTGAGTACTAAGTTGGGCGAGAGACTGTTTTGTCCCGATTGTAGGTACTTAATCACTGACGCACGCCTCCTGTAGAAATACAAGCTCCACCAGATTAGTTTTGTGTTTTTGATTGAAAAGATGGACATTTTTTCGGGAGGTGTTTAGTTTGGATAATTTCTATGAGAGATAAAATCAGGAATGTTTTCAAAATAAAGGTTAAAATCCAAGAAATCAAAAGTTAAAATCAAAGAATGCCCTATAACAAAAATGTTCAAGATTAACCATACGTCAAAGGTTAGAGTCCGAGTTTGCTAAGGAAAGCTAAGAAATAAAAAATTTAAAATTCAAAGGTGTTGAATAAATGATTTAAAAGACTAATTAGAAATCAAAACATTAAAAATAAAGAATGCTCCAAACAAAACCTGGAACCTGGTAGAGTTGCAACTGGTAGACTGAGTACCAAAATATGTAAATGCCTGCTGGCGAATTGTTGGGGAGGCACCTGCCCCCTGCATGACTTGCACAACTGGTAGATTGAGTACCAAAATATGTAAATGCCTGCTGACGAATTGTTAGGGAGGCTCGTGCCCCCTGCATGACTTGCACAACTTCGTTGTGGAAGGCATGCAAAGCAGCCTAATTACTCCTGCTGAGCAGTAACGCATGCAAAGCAGCCTGATTACTCCTGCTGAGCAGTAACTTAGTATATTGCAGGTAGGTTGCAAAGTGCCCTTGATTCCTGCAGCCAATTGCAAATCTTTCTTTCAGTTGTTTCCTCTTGTCTTCGTGCTGGAGGACTGCTTATCCTTTGGTAGTGCTGCTCTAGTACCTTCTGCACCCTGGTTGATTCCAATTGTAGTGGACATTTTTTTTATTAGGAGCACCTCCTTGTTGATCCTCTAGAAAGTATTCTCCCAGAATGTTATTCAGGTGGCAGAGTTGTTGATGAATCTGCTAGAAAGTCTGGCATAGTTATTTGTTCGATCTGTTGGAGGAATGATTAACAAGTAGAGTAATCTACTAGATTTACAGGTAAGATGACATGTTCTGAAGAAAAAGCGATATATCCTATAGGCAGAGTGGCATGTCCTACGCGCAAGGTGATTTATCCTGCAGGCTAGGTGGTATGACCTACACACAGACTGACTGGTCCTGTCAGCAGAATGACTCCTGCAGGAAGAGTAATTTGTTCTGCCGGAAGAGAGACTTCATCGGCAGAAAGAGTGGCATATCCTGCAGCCTGAGTGACCCTTCCTACTAATTTGATAATCTCCTGACGGTCCTGCAAGAAATTTGTTGCTAGAGTTGGCCGTTGGCGTCACCAACGGCTCTCTGACGCTCAAGTCGTTAAGTATTCAAAATATGAAGAAGGTAATGAAATTACACTGTTTCAAACTACCTAAGGTGTATCAAATATGTCTACAGATATGAGTCTTTCTCTAGCCGAATTGATGCCATTGCCCTGACTTGTACGTCCTCAAATGTGATGCATGGATATTTGGTTAACTTTTTGTAGAGGTCTGAATACTGGTGGAGTCCTTGACGGAAGGCTTCTATAGCGGTTGCTATATCGTACCTCAGGATCGCGATCTTCTCCTTGTTAAACCTGTTCAAAAAATCACGCGTGGATTCCTTGAACTTTTGCACCACCCGGTATAGATCACTGGTCTGCTTCTCTGGCTTTCTGCTGTTAGCGAACTGCTGGTTGAATGCGTTGACCATGTTGGCGAAGGAAGTAATGCTCCGGTTGGGCAGGCTGACGAACCATTGCAAGGCTGCTCCTGATAACGTTGAACCAAACCCCTTACACATGCATGCTTCCTTCAAGGATCCTGTGGCGGTCACCATCATCATTTTCTGCTTGTATTGGTTGATGTGGTCGAGAGAATCTACGGTGCCATCATAGAGCTTCATGTCTGATAGTACGAATCCTTTGGGTACATTAACAAGAGTCAGGTCGTCCAAGAATGGAGAGTCTGCATAGCTGTCTCGCACTGCTTTCTCTAGGGGATGAGGCACCCCTGAAATCTTGTTGATCAAGTTCCTTTGCTCTTGGTACTGTTGATTCACTGAACTACATTTTCCTGCAAGAGGGTTAGAGACAGGCGGGAAGAAGCCAAAAGGAGTACCTTCTAATCATGCTCCTCTAGGGTACTGACTGTTAGGGTGGTTAGGTAGTGGGGTCGCGTTGATTATGAACTCAGGTTGCCATCCTGCTGCTAGCTGGAACGGGACTTCTCCTGCTCATGTTCCTCCAGGGAATTGGCTGCTGAGCGGAACAGTCGCGCTGACCAAAGCTTCAGGCTGTAATCCTGGTGTCTGCTAGATGGGGGCTCTTCCTGACCAGGCTCCACCCGGGAACAGACTTACAGGCAGAGTCGTTGCATTGATTATGGGTCCAGACTGCCATCCAGATATCTGCTAGTTGGTGGTTCCTCCTAACCACGCTCCACCAGGGAATTGACTGCCAGACGCAACCATCGCACTGAATTCGGATCCAAGTTGCCATCCTGATGTCTGCTTGATAAGAGTTCATGCAGAAGTTTGGAAGTTAGTTCATGTAAAACCACTAGAAGAGTTATTACCTAGTTGCAAACCGAGTGAGTAATTGGGCGTTAGGGCTCCAGGAGGTAATTGGTTGGATGTAAGGTGGTGTTGAGCTACTGCGGCGACCTGGGCCCTGAGGTCCTGGTTATCTTTTCTCAGGCTCTCCACAGCCTGGTGCAGGGCGTCAATTCCCCTGATCATGCTTTGCATCGGGTCTGGTGGAGGTGGTGTGTGCTTCCGAGGATTCCTCCAGACGATCCCTCCTGGATCTGGACTCAGACAGGGCTGCTCTCCCCGCTGGACTTCGACGGGTTGGGTGCTCCTGGCGTCTTGGGTACCTGAGGAGGTTTGAAAGGTGGCGGCATGGTCCTTAGTGGCAGGCTTACGGGAGCTATCTGGCTGGTTGAGATGGGCGTAAAGATTGGCCGAACGGATGTTGGGAGAGGCCTTCCTGTAGAAGGCTGAGTTGACGCTCCCTGGGTGCTGAACGGGTTTTGACCGGTTCCGGACATGGTGATGAAAGGGTAGTTTTTGTGAAACTTGGCTATAGAAAATGATCACTTTGCCCCACGGTGGGCACCAAACTGTTTTGGTAAAATTTGACCGATTTAATGATTTAAGTAATGGGTTAAAGTGACCGATCTATAACTACGATTGAATCAATGAACGAGGATTTGCGTAAGTAATAAACAACGAAAAAGGAAGATAAACACAAGAAGTTTTGGTGACGTGGAAAACCCGATGTGGGAAAAACCGCAGGGGGGTTGAAATCCCGCCAATAATGCACTATAATCGAGAATTTATAAGGCCGGGGAACAGAATGAATGTTGGTTTCAATTAGGAAATTAAAGACTACTGATATGGTGTTTGTGTTGTATCTAGGAGTGAGTATGGAATGAATGTGGGGAAGAATGAATGCCTCATTTGATTGTGATCTTCTTCTTTTATAGTAGTCTCTCCTAGGGTTTCTAGTTCCCTATGTTCCCTAGATTCTGCTCCTCAATCTCAGCAGTAGTTGCACAAAAATAGGGAGTAGTTGTTGACCCCTTCTATTATGCACGTGTAGTTTTGTTCCTTGCTTGCTTTGCAAACTAACTCAAATGTGTTTGCTTGCTAATCCGATCCAACGACCTACCCTTGTCCACGTCAGCGATCCTTTCCTCTCTTGATTGGCCACTCATTGTCTGCCACATCATCAATGTAAAAATTGTAATTTTTAACCCATAACACCTATTTAATATTAAACTTCAATTACTTTAAGGTGGAGAATTTGTGTACAAAAGTGGAAGAATTTCTTATTAGAGGAATGTTTTGCATTTGCATTGTGCGGTTTCATTTAAAGCATTCAACCTAGTTGTTGATTACTGATATTCATATGTTGGTTGATGAACTGGATTTTAATGGAGGAAAGCATATGTTTAAAGAAGAAGAAAATGAATAACAAAAAGGGGAAATGGGTAATATAAGGGATACTATGTATTAGACGAGGGGTATTTTGGTAAAAAATTTTATGTTTTAGACGGGGAATTTAAATTGTGTTGGAATACTCTACCCGAAAGTAACTTTGGTATCAAAATTAATACACATGTGTTTTCTAAGGTTGTAATTTTAAAAAGGTGGTATATATAAGGTTGTATTTGTTAATTTATCCTTTAAAGTAAGCTTATTAACCAACACACGGGGCTTTTAACCTAATTATTTTAATAAGCCAAGAAAAGCACAATACTAGAAGTCTGAAAGTTGAGTTTAAGTATACTATAGAAGGACCTAAGATATGAAGAAAGATGGCAATAAGGACCTAAGGTACGTAGCTATAAAGACCTGGTTCTTACTCCGTCAAACTTGCCGTTATGCTGCTATCCTCCACTTCCTTAAACAAATTATTCATTTACTTGTATAGACCACAAGTTAATACCATATGATTTAAACATGATCAATTTGCCTCGTGCTTTTCTACAGAAATTGATCCTTTCTATTTTATTTATCTTCATTTTTCTCTCACAATCTCCTTAAATAATAATGTTCTTTTCATCCCTATTTATCCTTTATTTTTATGTGTAAATTTAAAACTGTTAAATGTTGTTAAAATATGATCCGGTTCACTGATAAAAATTTGCCTCTTCATTTCTTTTTAGGAAATGAAGATAAAATGGACTCCTTTTCCCGGCATACAACTTTCTTGGATTTCCTTTTTTATTTTTTTGGGCGAAAGAGGTGTAAATCTCCGAGAATACAGTAACTTACTTGTAGTGTCGTATTATTTAGGATTCGTTGGGTTCGGATTATATCACACAGGTAAGGATTTAAATTACGTTAATATGTGAATTTGTGAGGTTTTTTTATTCATCTAGTCTTCGTTAAGATGATTGTGTCCGTTTTAATCTTAAAATGAGTTAAATATCATCCCACATTGTTTATAAAACAAATCTTTTACTTTTTTTCTTTAGACCCTGTTGTTATGTTATCTTATTATTCTCACATAAAAGTATTTGATTCGTCTTAAATTTAAGACGATATACGCGTCTTTACTCCTTTTTATTTTTTTTATTTTTAATTTTTTTTTAAATATTTGTCATTTTCACTTTTCGAGACACTCTCTTATCTCTTTAATATCCCTTAATAATAAGAAAAATTATAATGAAATGTATACTCATATGAAAGTTCTTTTCATTAAGAATTTAATGACGTAATTTTTATAATTTTTGGACAACTGTCTTTTTTGTAAAAAGTTAGAGTCAAGCGGGTTTCTTCTGTATTTATTTTTCTCTCGTCAACTATTATTTTAATTTTCTTCTCTTTCTCAAATGGGTTGGTTTATCAAGTCGAGTTTGCAAACTTTTTAATTGGTCTAAACTCTATATATGTTGAAAGTAATAGCGGAATAAGAGATCTCTCGTAGCTATTATTCACCTTCAATTAACCATGTAAAATAGCTAGGTGGGGACCCGGGTCGGGTCTTACAACTCAGAATATCAATCGCGTTAATTACGAGTCGAAAAAATTTAGGCGTCATTTGTTTTACAATATATTTAAGCCGAGAAAAACATACTCCGCAAAATTATATATTGTTTTACAATATATCAATCGCGTTAATTACGAGTACTTATTAGTTATTACTTAGAGTAACTCCCTTTTGAAACCAACTTTTTTAAAATTACTCCTTTTTGAATTTTATTTTTAAAATTACTCCCTTAAGTTGCATTTTTTGCTAAAATTACTCCCCTAAATTATATTTTTTCCTAAAATTGTTTCAAAACTCCATTTTAAGTTGACTTATTTCCTTTGTTTTTGAACCACCCCTACATTTGCCTACATAGTTATACCTTTCAAAGTATAGATTGACTAAGTCACAAATAGAATAAGTTCAAAAACAAACGAAATAAATCACTTAAAGTGGAGTTTGGGAGCAATTTTAGCAAAAAATGTAATTTAAGGAAATAATTTTAGCAAAAAATTTCAAAAGGGAGTAATTTTAAAAATTTTAATTTCAAAAGAGAGTAAAATCTAATTTACTCAAAAAAAAAAAATCAACTGCTACAGCCTAATTTTTTTTCCTATAGTATAGAAAAAAGATATAGTCCGTAATTAATTAGCAGTAAAACGCAGAAAGTCAACTGAATTAGTAACATAACAGCTCAGCTAAAACCGAGTCAACACCAACAGCAACAAACTTATCATTCTATCATATTCCTTAAAATAATGTGGAACTTGAATACTTGTACAGTTCCATCAACAAAACTTGTAGCTCCTCATTTGTACGCTTAGAATAGTCCTTCTTGCCAACCTCCAATTTACATAGATTAGGAGCTTTAATTCCTCCAGATGAGAACGATTTCATGCCCGCACAAGATTTAATTGAAACAATCTCCAAAGATGGCAAATCCAATATATCTTCATTTCTTGGATCTCCGGGTGAAAATCGCTCCATGCTGTAGCAATCCTCTAGAAGCACACTATGTAATTTGGGTGCTACTAGAGGCTCATATGAGAATGACAATAGCTGGCCACAACGCATAACAGCCACAGTCTCCAAAGACGGCAATTCTTGAATATCATTCGTTTTTCCAGACACAAAACACTGCAGTCTAGTACAACCGCGTATCTCCACTTCTTTGAGTTTCGGAGCTATTAAGGGCCCTGAGAAAAGTGATTGAAGTTTATGACAACTATTCATGTAGACTTTTTCAAGTGATGGAAAGTGTAACGCAATGCTGGGGTTGGAAGCAAAGCAGGTCATACCCACCACACCCACTAACTCCAGGTTCTTAAGTCGAGGGAAACTATAAATTCTGTCTTCTCCATCGTCCTTAACGAGCTCATCCGTTATTATTACTTCCATATCTGAACATCCATCAATCGTGAGATTTTCAAGTTGCTGCAGTTGCTCACTACCCTTGGTGAATAGATCAGCTGAAAATACATATTCCCAACTTAAATCATTAAGAGTGAGGGTGCGAATATTTCTGAGTAGATGCAGTGGCAAAGTCTTCAGCTGCGGCATATTATCCAATGTTATTCCTATTAGATGTTCACAAAACATTACAACAGCAGTATCATCTTCGTTTTCAAACAACTGTTCCAATGAATCGCAGTAACCAACGGATAGGTGCTCCACGTTTGGAAATTGCGAACATGTCCCGAAGACCTCTTTATTGCCAACTAAAACTGAGAATAGAGTTTTAATCTCATGGAAATTTCTAACTCGGAGATGGAACAACTTATGAGAGATCAAGTGTGGAATGGACATCAACCCACGTATTTGACCAATCGTTAACTTTTGCAAGTTTGGTAAAGGGTTTAATGAGCTGCTACTAATTTCGCTTTCTCCCCGCACATCTGGTGAAGACCAATTCAGCAACCTCGCAACTTCGTTTGACACATTCCATACTTCCAGTTCCTCTAGGCACGGATATTCAATCTGCACATTAATTACCAGAAAATTTTAGTTAACCAGATACGAGAATATATTGATTATTTGGACCATTGTATATTTCCTCATCAATTATCACTAATGAGAATACTACCTCGTCAGAGAAAAAGGTGGTCGAGTTTTCTGAACCTTCAAAATTAGTCATATTACTGGTCGAGTTTTCTGAACCTTCTTCAAAATTAGTCGAATTACCAGCATCTGACAATCTCATGGATTTTAAATTAGGGAACTCAAGTTTATAACTTCCTCCATAGAACCTTTCAAGTGAGGGCAACTCTTCCAAGGAAAGACGGTTCAATGAAGAAAAAACGATAACGTGTTTACGAACTTCTTGCCCTTCCATCTCTTTTGTTATGACTTCCTGTAACCTAGAACAGCTACGTATCTCCAATTTTTCAAGTTGCACTAGCGCAGCAAACATAGATGGAGAGCCCAAGCTTAACAACGCATGACAACTAATAATACGTAGAACCTTCAAATTCTGAAAACCGGAAACATCACATGCCTTACTCCAGAGTCCCGCAATATAATAATTATCCACCAATTCCAACTTCTCAAGAGATGGAAAAATGCTCTGCCACATAATAAAAGGATATATGTTAGATACAACCATCGATATAGGTAATAGGCTAATAGCAAGAGCTCTAAATCCTAAATATCCTAGCTAAATAGCGAGAACTGGTAGTGCAAGTTTGTAATTAGGCGTAATAGAGAGGGATACTGCGAGAGTGCGAGGTATATCTAATAATGCTAATTATATAACTCCACCATTTAGGGATGTGATCATGTCGATGGAACACCGCCCCGCCCCATTTGGGTCGGGTATTGGTAATGTTTAGGCGTTTTACCAGTTCTAGGGCAGCTATACTCCCCATGATTGGGTAAGACATGGTGTAAATGAATAGCCTGGACACATGGGCTGAGAAAGAATTTAGAAGACTAAAGGCTGACATATCTGCTGATGTAATTCAAGAATGTGAAGCCACTAGTGCAAAGCTGGGTGATCGGAAACATAAACACGCTTAAAGACAGAGACATAAATACGGTCCAAGCTAGTCTCGTCTTGGAGATCGCTAAAAGTAAAGAAAGGAAAAAAAAAACATACATACCAATTTCTCGTAAGGGCCATATTCACTACAAGTATAATTTTTGTTTGGGTGAAGGGGCAATAGAAGTGGAATGGAGGGTGAAGGGACAATAAAAGTTAAATGGAGAGAATACCTCTTAACATAAGATCATCATAGAAAGAATAACGTCAAGATGGGAATGGAAAGAAAATCCAAGTCATACATACCTTTGAATCGAAGAGATTTACTGACACGCCCTCAATGGTAGAAATCTCACAATCCGGTTGTCGTAGCACGCTTGATAGTTCGTCCACTCCGTCTAGTTCAAGTGATTTCAAAAGAGGAAAAGGAACAATATCTGTTTCGTTTTCTAATACAGAAGTTTCCTTGTTAAAAATGGTTTTCAAAGATTGACACAATCTAACAACAATCTCGCTCAAGTTAAGTGGAACGAGAGTTAGAGGTAACCCACACTTCAACTTGTGTAAATCAATTAAAATCAGGTGCCGAAGATTAGAGAACATTCCTGATGGAGCTTTCCCATCACATATCATCTCCAAGTTTCTCATATTTCTTAGGCGTAAAAGCTCCAGATTCGCAAAGGTCACTGACTCATCATGTTCGTTTGAACTGATTATAAATTTTAATTCGCACTCTACAACTTCCAAATACCTTAAATCATTAAAACCATCTCCCTCAAACAGACAGACAAAAGGCATAGCGTAACCTGGACACTCCTTTACTAGCAAACAATCAGTTTTCTTTAGTAGAGCTCTTAACCAGTTGTTTCGACGTGGATCTATCACCTCCAACTCCAAAATATAGTGGAACGCATGTACTTCGGCCATATTCCATCCAAAAGAATTGCCAACACGTATTCTGAACTTGCCTAGTTGCTCCACTAGCTGGCAATTATTTATGGTTTAACAGTTGTTCAGCTTTGGATAACTCCATTTCAAGTACATTCAAGTGAGACAACGTATCAAGCTCACTTCCACTTACCTGCTTATGTCCCCTACTATCATTAACTTCTATATTTGTGGATGCCCAACTATCAAAACCATTGAACATGTAAAGTCCTTCTAAATGGGATAAACGGGATAAAATGTTAGCTGGGATGCTTTTCACACCTTTGCAACCTCCGATATCTAGCAACCGAAGGTTACACAACTCCCCAATTTCAACCGCTAACTCTTCTAAAATTGATTCTCGCAAGCTCAGAACAAGAAGGTTCACCAACTTGCCAATCAATTTTACGTCTTTCAACTTACAGCGGTGCAAATGCAATGTTTGTAGACTCTCCAATTCTCCCATTGATTCTGGTAACCCCATATTAAAGTTCATATTTGACAAACTAACAACCTTCAGATTCTTCATTCCTTCAAAGAAATCTGAAGTAAGAGTTGTTAAGGATACGTCACCTTTCAATAATAAAATTTCGAGCATAGGAGCCTTCACTCCGCTCAGCCGAGAAAAATCATGGCCAGACGTTAATGATATGGCTGTGAACTTTTCAAATGTCTTCTTACACATCCATCGAGGAATACTTTCAACTAAGGTCATGCGATCTTTGCCTGCCAAATAGTAGGAAAACAGTATGCAAAACAAATCAAATATCGTATACCCGTAATAAATACAGCCATAAAATTGCTCTTATAGCAATACATGGATCAAACATAAGTATTTTATACTCTTATATCAAAGCAATTCTCATGACAAAATAACTAATCCAACATAAGAGATTAATTTCCTAGTTGTCTATGTTTATTTCCATTTATGTTTCAAAGAATTATCAGAATCTAAAGAACATGTGAAAACAATAGAAGAATCTCATTTACAGACAAAATTGATTATAGAGTGAGTTACTAATCAATGTAACATTACCTTTATCAATATATGAGATAGCGGATGCACGAACAAGGTCATGAATCTTGACTTCTCCATCAGAATCACCTTTTATTAACAATGACGATAAAATGAGTTCGTTAGCCCACGTACTTGCTTGTTCCATGGCTTCTGAAAGGCCATTGACATGTTGAAATAAATCCAACCCAATGCCATATCTCATCAAGTCGTCGATTGTTACAGCGGAATCGAGGGGAGATAAACAAGCAAGAAATAAAAATATCTTTTTTTCTTCAACATCAATGAGCTTGTAACTTGTTTCGAGAATTGAGTATGTCTCGCGATACTCACTACTAACTTGACTTGAGATAGGCTTTTCTGATGTCTCTGCAAAATGACACCACATTGGCAAATTTTTTCCTCTTAATGCACTTGCTGTTGTGGCAATTGCAAGAGTCAACCCACCACACTTCCTCAATAATCTATCTGTCACCGGTTTAAATTCTCCACCGCCGACTTTCTTTTCTGTTTGATTTTCAAAAAGACTTAAAGCTTCTCTTTCGTTCAATAAGCCCACCTCAAATATATTAGCATCTTGAACATCCATGATCCTACACACTTGTTTTTCTCTGGTTGTAATTAGAAGTTTACAACAAAAATCTTTAGTACTTTCACGAGGAATCCCCAATTCATCTAACTTAAGTTTCTTCCATACGTTGTCAAGGATTATGAGTATTTTCTTTTGCTCTGATGATTTCAGTTGATTATAAAGAATGCGGGCCCTTTGAGCTATCGTGTGCATATCATCCAATGTCAAGCCGATTCCTCCAGCAATTTGATTTTGAATACCTTTAATATTTGGAACTTCAGAAACCTCTACCACTACTCTTTTATCAAATAAATCACTAGCTCTTTTGTGGGCAACTTCTTTTGCCAACGTTGTTTTACCTGCATCCATACTATCTAGAATGAGTTTCGACTATATACAAAATTTATAACCCATTGCGTAAAGTGCCAAATTTATCGGTGTTAACTTAAACCCGCACTTAAATTCCACCTAGACTCCTAGAGGCCAATCCATACAATTTGACCTCCTACATTTATCTACCACATTATCCAAAACTACAAATATTATGAAACAATTCGATAATCGGGGTTTTTTGGGTAGCTAGTTCTTCCAGCTACTACTTTAGAGCCTCTCATTGATTTACAATCTTGGGAGGGGAGCTTGGAAAAAAAGACATGACTAAAATTATTATTTCTAGCGCTTGGTACTGGCCCTGTAGGTCTAACGGAACAAGTTGTAAACTAGACCGTTTTAACTCAGAGGGCTTTAACCCCTCACCTCATACTCTACTTTTGGGACAAGATTCACATGAGCATTGAGACAAGGCTCACCCAAGAATATCAGTAATCTTACCCTTAAAAAAGACAAAAACAAGCTACTAATACAAAATCGTTTATGTGTGGTTTACTGAAAGTGAAAGCAACAGCAGTAGTGTATCGTGGGCATATATATACTTTCAACTTTAGCACTCAATTCATTAGCGAAAAACACGGTTCCATATGTATGTGAATTGCTACTAAAAGAATGTAATCCCTTGATTTGCATTCAATCATCAAGTCAGTATAAGTACAAAGTGTGTAAACCTACCTTCCTA